>CAUYSK010016771.1:0-10760 GCA_963575035.1 Avahi laniger | reverse complement strand
CCCCTATTGGATGTGCTATTTGTGGGGCTCCAGCGCCTGCCCAGAGATCCCTTCCTGGCTGATCCCTCCCACTGGCTCAGACTCAGGCAGCCTGGCTCTGAAGTCTTGCAGACTTCTGATAACTTCTCGGGACATCTTGGTGCAAAGCTTGGAAGCCAGACTGAGCAAGAGTGAGACCCCATCTCTACAAAAAAAATAGAAAAATTAGCCAGGTGTGAAGGCACATATCTGTAGTCCCAGCTACTTGGGAGGCCAAGGCGGGAGGATTGCTTGACCTCAGGAGTTCAAGACCAGCCTGAGCAAGATCAAGATCCCATCTCTACTAAAAATAGAAAAATTAGCCAGCTGTGTCATGGCACACGCCTGTAGTCCCAGCTACTCGGGAGGCTGAGGCAGGAGGATCACTTGAGCCCAGGAGTTTGAGGTTGCAGTGAGCTATGATGGCACCACTGCACTCTACCTGAGTGACAGAGAGAGAACCTGTTTTAAAAAAAAGAAAGCAAAACTTGGAAGCCGTCTGGTGCTGCTGGGACAGCTGCTGGCCCTGCTGCCAGCCCCATGGGCAGTCTAGGTCTCCCCTCCTGCCCTGAGGCCAGGCAGGCCAGATGCTGCCCACATGGTGAAGGCGGCCGTGAAGAATGGCTGGGATAAGGATGTTAAGCCTGGAAAAGACATGGGGACTTCAAAGGCGCCTTCGTATTTGAAAGGTCGTCTCACGGAAAAGAGTGTGTGTTGGGGGGGGTGGGAAAGCGGGACGGAGGACTCCAAGGGGGGAACCAGGCCCGACAGAATAGAGCTCAGGCCGGCAGAATAGAGCTCAGACCGGCAGAAGGAAGCGTCATGAAGGACCAGTGAGAGACGCAGTACGGAGGGTGGGAACACCGGCTCCGGAGTCAGACTGTTTGCCTCCAAATCCCACCTTCTGTGCCTCTGTCACCTTATCTGTGAAGGGAGACAAGAAATTGCACTTCCCTCCGAGGGTCGTTTTGGGGATTAAATGGGTTAATATGTGTCAAATGCTTTGAATAGCCTGGTCCGTGCTAAGTACTCAATAAAGGTTAGGTTGAAATGGAAACGTCTATAATCTGTTGAATGACAGCAGCAAGATCCAAATTGTGCATGATGTGATTCCAATTTTGTTTTTAAAATGCACATTATCGTGGAAGAATCCTAGAAGAAAATACCTCAAAATATTAACAGAGGTAATTTCTGGACAATAGGATTATGGGTGATATAAAGTTTTCAATATTGGATATTTTCTAGATAAGCATATGTTACTTCATAAATAGGAAAACATTTTTAATGTGATCTTTATTTAAAAAGATAATAGTGTACGTAAAAATGTAGTGAGGTCCTAGTTACTAAAAGAGATTAAACCGCTCTCTTACTAAAAATATTCGAACTCATCTAGCTAATGGACAGGTGGGATATTTACACTGTTCAATCCCAACCACGTGAAGAAACTCGTGCATGAAAATAGACTGGAAGGCAACAGGTGACACTGGCAATAGTGGTTGCTCTGGGAAGATGGCTGAATAGAGTTTGTTTCTGCGTTCTTTTCCGTACTTCAAGGATTTTCTAAATTAAATGTGTACTACTTTAAAAATGAGGAGGGGTGGGATTAAGTAGAAGTGAAAACTAAATTAAAAAGAAATCAAAAGAAAAAGAGGTCAGCCTAGACTAGCTCGAAGGCCCCATAAGCCTGCTGATCCAGTTTGCACGACCATGATTCTGTGACCACGCGATGGTGGCAATGACATGGTTGTCACATCCGCCTCGATCCGCTGCGCACTACGGCCCAGTGGTGGTCATGCCTCCCGCTGTGTGGAAACCACCCAGGGCATTAGGGTTGCTGTTGCATCACACTGCAGACCTCCCCCTGCCCACCATGCGGCTTTCGGGGCGGCCTCGTATTCTGGTCACCGCACTTTCCACATCTCTCCCCTCCAGCCAGGCCCGCATCGCCGGGAACTCACTAACACCTGCCTTCTCCCTGCTGCTGGACTGCCACTTATCCGTCACCTGGAAGGGCCCGCCCTCCTACCAATCTGTGTTCTACCCAGCGGTCAAGGTCGCCTCTTCCACGCCAGGGCGCTGAGCTCCCCCTGCAAATGCCAGTTCTTCCCCCGTACGAATGCTTCGGCACGACTGCATCCTTTACTGCTCCATGCCTCTCCCACGTGAGCCTCCTGACTGTGGAGCCGAATTTTCTACTTCTCTTTTTATCTCCCCAAACAAAAACATCTAGCTTGGTGATGAGGGAGTACACAGAATCCAAAAACAGCCCCAGCTCAGCGGCCACCGCACATGGTCCGATGCCCCCGTCCCACCGTAGGCCAAGAACTGATGGGGCAGACACTCAGCGGATCTGGGAAGACAGACCTGTGAGTTGAAGGCCATTTGTTGGCGAAGACACAATCCCACCCTGGAGTGAAAGAAACACGGTTTTGTCACTCTTCTCTGAGCATTTGGTGTTTGGATTAGAGAGCTGCAGAGGTCTTGGGAGGGTCATGAAAATGGGAAACGCCTTAGGAAGTAGAATAAAAATAAATGAAATAGGCCGGGCGCCTTGGCTCATGCCTGTAATCCTAGCACTCTGGGAGGCGGGAGGATCGCTCAAGGTCAGGAGTTCGAGACCAGCCTCAGCAAGAACTAGACCCCGTTTCTACCAAAAAAAATTGGAAAGAAATTAGCTGGACAACTGAAAATGTGCAGCGAGTGTAGGATGCAATCCAGTAGTGATCACCAGGGGCTTAGGAAGAAGCTCATTGACTTGATTGACACATAATACTCCAGGTGGAGCCATGTTGCAAATGGCACCATTGTCCTGACTTTCTCCAGAAAAAGCAGTGGGGGTCACAGGACTACACTCATCACTTCGCATAGTCCTGTGAGTCTGGCCAGGGATTCCTGTTGGCCCATCCCACAGGGACACACTGCAGCTGGGGCAGACAGTGACAGAACCCAAGGCTGGGTGCTGAGAAGGACCCCAGGCCTCTGTTCAAGCTGGTTTGGGTCTTCTGCAGCAGGGCCTGCCGGGGTCTTTCAGTGGGTGTGATCCCTGCCTAAGAACCTGCTCCCCCTCCCCCTGCCTCTCAGCCAAGGCTTCCTGGGGACCTCTTCTTTGCCCCTCTGGACGACTCAGAAGGAGGCTCAACCCTCTGAATTGAGCAGGAATTAGAGGCCTTCCCCGGGTCCTGTGAAAAGTTCTCTGGCCTGAGGATGGCCATGAACCCACCCTGCCCCACTGGGGACCGCACTGTCCCTGGCCACTCTAGAGTGCAGGGATTAAGAGGACATCTCCTCTCCTTCTCAGAAAGCTCTCAGAACCCCAAGCCACCACGCCCATAAATTGCCCCCAGTGCTCACAAGATGTTGAGCCCTGGCAGGTGCTGACGACTGAGAAAGAAGGTGGTTCTTCCCCACCGACAGCCAAGAGGCTGCCTGAGAGTCCTGGCACCTTCTTTCGGGTTCAGCTTGGGTTTGTTTTGAATCTCGCCTCGCCTCTGCGGGGGTGGGGTTGAGTGAGCTTCTCTCCCCTCTGGGTGTCTCCCAAACACATTTGTGCCCGTGGGTTGGTACACGCTTTCTCTCCCCCATCAGCCCACATCCCTCTCTCCTCTCCAGAAGCAAAGCCCCGGCAGGCTGGGGCCAGGTGTTGATCTTGCAGAGTGGGGAGCTGCCACTCCACAGCAGGGCCAACCCAGCCAGAAAAGCAGCAGCCCCGGGGCCTCCAAGCACACGTGGAGGACCAGAGAGGGACTGTAAGAGACATGTGTCCAAAGGGCTCTGTGTCTCTTCTCCTGGTGCAGAGGCCTTGAGCTGCCCCCACCCTGGGAAGGGCAAGTGGGGTGGTTTCGGCTCTTTCTGGGATGCCTAATCTGACCGTCATCCTACACACTGTGCTGCCAAGGAGGTGATACCTTTAGCTTATAAATTATAATACCCATGAAGAAAATCAGGACTCCTCTCAGGGATTTGGTGCCTGGACCCCAAAAATAACCACGCTCCCCCCACCCTGCTTTCCCACCAACCTTGAAGATCCTAATAGCCTTTAAAAAATTCATGCTAGCTTTCCCATGAGGGGGCTGGTATTTATTACTCTTGCCTATGTTCCCAGCACTGGTTATAATTGTTTATCTCATTGAATCCTCCCAGCCGGCTCAGGGAGATAGGTCAGATTCTCCCCATTTCACAGATGAGGAGACAGAGGCTCAGAGGGATTAAGTTACTTGCCCAAGGTCACACAGCTAGTAGGAGCTGTTCTGTGACGTGGCAAGGCCCATGTCACCTGCAGTGTAGCACCCGCTCTGGCAGGAGGCACAGTGTGCCCAGTGATGACGATGAAAATGACAACGAACGTATTTCACACGTGCTCAGCACCCTGCAGCCATGCTCCTCGGCTCTGAACTCAGGGTATGTGCTGAGTCCAAGAGGTGCTGCTTCCCCTCGGTCCCCAGCACAGAATCACCTTAGCCACTTCCTGAGGAACGCGAGAAATGGTTTGCCCACTCGGCCAGCACGGCGGTAGCAGTTTGCCCACGGAAGCGTCCCGCTGCTCCGCCACCACTGGAGCCCCGAGGGGATCCGGCTGGGGGCCTGAGTGGTGGGCCAGCCGGGGGCTGTGGGAGGCAGCGGCAGAGGGGAGGCTGTGACATCGGAGGTGAGACCACACTGGCCGGCGTGCAGGCTGCAGCCACAGCTCTCCCAAACCCCACCCCGCATGCTCCGCACGGGCAGAGGCCAAGTGTCCCTTTGTTTCCTTCTTGTTTCTCGGTGGGTAATGTGGTCTTTTGGAGACCGCTTCCTCTCCACCCAATAGTCAGGCACCTCCTGCCCGCCCTGCCCCTCCTCCCTCCCTCTGTTTTCTCCTCTTCCCCGCAGGCTGCCTGTGGTCTTGGAGGCTCCTTAAAGCTCCACCCCAGTTACAGGGAAAGCTGGGCTTCTCCGGACTCTCTGAAGCCCCTGTGTGTCCCCTCCCCATCAGGGAGCTCAGAGGCCAGCGAGGCCCTGGAGGACGGGGAGCTGTCTGGAGCACTCTGGCAGGAGCATTCCGAGAGCCATGTCCTACATTTAGTCTCCCAGCCCCTTTGCCACTTTAGGAAAACAGAGGCGAGCAAGGGTCTGGGTGCTGAAGGGACACTGGCCCTACCTGAGCTCCTGGGCCACCTGGAGATGGCCCCAAGGTGCTGGTCAGCAACCCAAGGGCGGTGCTGGGGGTACCTGCGCCTTCCCAGCTGCCGCCCCCACCTTACAGTACCGGATGGAAGCTCTACATCTAGGAGAATGACTTAGAGTTTAAGCAGGGCTTTTAGATGTTCACTTGGAGGTAAGACCAGGTAGGATAACTGCTCCTTTTTTGGCTTTTCAGGAGGCTGAGTGCCAGAGGGACGGAAGGGCTCTTTCCCTGCAGCTCTGCCGCCAGACGGTCCCAAGGCGAAAACCTCAGCTTGGTGGAACCCAGGAAGTCACAGTCAGGCCACATGCTGGCCCTCTCCTGAATTTCGTAGTCCCCAGGCGCACCCCTGGGAGGGATGACCAGGCGCATCACAGCCTTGTGGTTGCACAGGGGGCCAGGGTCCTGCCTGCAGCCACAGCTTGCACTCGCCTAACCTGTGAGTCTGTCTGAACATGTAAAGGGGACATTTTGAAATGAAAACGAAGCTTTTGGGAAGAGCATCAATCTCAGCCCATCAAAGGGCAGACAGACCCCTCATGTCCTGCCCACTGAGCTACATCTCTGTGCTGCTGTAGCCTGGTAGTGGGCCTGGGGTGCTCAGTGGATACTTGTTGAATAAATGAAAGAATGGGACTGCTCGACCACTCAGCATCTCAGGAGAAGGACGAAACAGAGAGGCTGAGGTTCGGTTTTGGGAGGGGAAGCTCCCACCCTTGGCTGTGCTGTGGGTGGCAGCAGCAGAAACTCCGTCTGGGGCGTGGATTAAGGGAGACGCAAGGAAATGATCTGTTCTGCATCCGCCTCTCCCGAAATGCTCGGAGCTGCCTGAGATTAGGCAGCTGTTTTCTCTTTGTATCTGCACGCTGGCCACCGGCCATGCTCCCACGGGGACGGTGCCCCCGGCCTGGCTCAAGAGGCTAAAGCCAGGGTTGGGGTGAGGGAACCTGAAAGGTCCCAGGCTCAGGAATCACTGTTTCAGTCCCGTCTCCAGCCCCAAATCCCACCAGAACCAACCCTTTGGTGGGTGTGGTCCTTCCTGTTTCCCATCATGAACGATACGAATTTTGCTCTCTGATTCCATCTGGCTGAGCCCTAAGAAATCAGTAGGGAGTGGAGGAAAGAAGTCATGGAGCCGACCAGAAGATTGAACAACAAGGTTATTAACCAAAAAAAAAAAAAAAAAAAAAATGATTGGAGGGTTGGGGTGGGGGAAGAAATAAGATTCATTATGGGCAACTTCTAGAAGCCTCCTTCCACATCCCCCCATCCACACTGCCCTCTGACCCCTGCAAGGACACACCACCATGCTTGAGGGGCAGGTGGCCTTCACTCTGCTGCTCCCAAGGCAGAGCAAGAGAAGAAGCATTGTCAGGCCAAAGAAATGAGCGACATGGAAAAGTCAATGGAAAGAAAACATGTTTTCATCACAGTAAGATCAAAAAACCAGTTTGGTTCTTGCACCAACCCCCTCAATTTTCAAATGAGAAATTCAGAAGGGACAGAGGACCTGCCTGAATCACCACAGCTAGTGAGAAGCAACTCGGGGGACACAGAGCGCCCTGGTCTTGGAGGCAGAAGTGCAAGTTAAGTGGCTTGGGCAACTCACTTCACCTCTCTGAGCAACAGAGCAAAACGGGAGGTGGGACAGCTCCACAGGGCTGCTGTGGGGATCAGCAGGCATTGTTTGCATGAAAATACTTCTTAAACTGAAAATAAAATGGAAGGGGGTTAGAGGCAGAACGGGGACTAGAGCCCAGAGGTCCTCAGGGTCCGCCGCTATCATCCCTCGAGCTCGGCAGACATGCCAAGGGCAGGCAGACCTGTTTCCCGTGCTACAGACAGGGGCCAGCCTCTGCTACCACCTCCTTTCTCTCTGGCTTGTGGGACGTGCTGCCTGCTGAGGGGTCAGCACAGAACATGCCCCCGCCCCGACCACCCAGTGAAAGAGCTCCGGCCACTGTTGCCAGCCACTGCGAGCTGCTCTGATGCCTTTGTGTGAGTTAGAAAAAGGCAGCTCTTCGGAGGGGAGGCCCAGGCCGTCAAGGCCCCTTCCTCCGGTCGGGTACCCCTGGAGCCACGCTGCCAGGGAGCAGGCACAGGCAGGTCCCAGGACCCGCTGGCAGCCTCAGCCTGGCGCCTCGATCCAGGGCTCAGACTAAATAATCATATTGGATGTCCCGACCAAAGTGGGTCCTGATCTCACTCTGCGAGGTGGCCCGACCCCCCATTCTCCAATAATGCTTTGTCAAGTATCTCTCACGACCAGGCAACATGGCCAAACGATTGAACAGCAGCCTAGCAGTTAGAAGACATGGGTCCTAGTCCCACGAAGCTACTTTCTAGCTGTGTGCCCTGGAGGAACTCACTCAGCCTCCCAGAACCTCAGTTTCCCCATCTGTCAAGTGGAAATGACAATCACTCTCTCAAGGGTTGTCTCACCAGGTGCAAATGAGATGATAATATTATAAGAACACGTCGTGAAGTAGAAATCAGGATATGGCTATGACATTGTGTCACATGTTCTAACGAAATTTTAAAAATAATGTTACTGCTCAGATATGTGAGAGAAAAACTATTCATTGATACTTGTTAAAGCACGTTTAGGAAGACTTTATTCAGGACTGTCGTGATAGGTATGAGGACCATTGCAGTGGGGTCTTGCAGTGGGGAAGAGAGAGAAGACTAAATTCCAAACACGACACAGGTGAGTGGGCATTAATAGCCAAGGAGCAAGGTGATGGTCAGCGGCAGAAAAGTACTAAGAGGAAACATCATAGGTGAGGGGGTTCTGGCTACACGGAAGACAGGCCAGGGTGATCAGACATCACCTGGAGGCTGATGAGGAACTGAGTGTGATCAGATATTGAGGGTGGGGGTTCTTGCTAAAACTGACTTACAGAGCTCCTTACTAAAACTGGATTTTACAAGGGAAGTGCACAGATGGGCCTAGGAGAAGGTTCCAAAGCCTGCCTAAATTTTGGTCAAGCAGAGAATATTTGCCGGTTGACACAACAGTAATATTGAGAAATTTCTGAAAAAATAAAGACCTTCTCTGATGGAGCAAAACAAATATTTCCTTCCTGCATGTGCACGCGTGTTTCCACACCACGTACGGGAGTACGTTCTTGTAGTTCACGCAGCTCTGAACAAGAGCTCCTGGGAGCGAGGGAGAGTGAATGTTGGGGAGGGGTCTGCGCCAGGGTTTTCCTGAAGGGTGGCCCTCTGTGGGACAGCCTCTTCTGAGAGGCCCAGGGCAGCTGCTCCTCCCGCGTGTGTTTCATTAGTCCACACCTCGTGGCGAAGCAACTTGAAAGGCAATGCCAAGAAACACATAATGGATTTGTGAGGTTTTAATACCAGACAGCCTACAAAAGACTAATAAAAATCTGGGGCAGGATTTTCCCAAGAGGGATGTGTCACTGCAGAATAAAAATGAAAGAGATGAAGGAGAGTTCCTAGAAGGATTTTCCCCCCATACCCTGTGTTCATAGGTAGAGATTTTGTGTTCTTATGTGATAGTTTCAAATATATATGGTGTTACATTAGCACTCCAATAGCAAAAATAAAGGGGCCTCCACATCACCTTCTTTGAAAATATTTATTCAAAGAGGATGAAATGTTATTGAGGTCTTTTGTGTCTGGAAACAGAGTTAATTAAAGATTTCCTGCCTGCTTTGTGAGCAGGTGACACTCCCATTGAGCCACCAGCAATGCCCTGCCTATTTAGTGGGCTCTGTTTCGTTTTCGTTCTATTCATCGGGTTTGCTGGTGGAATTCCATGGAAGTCTGACCCTATTCAGTGAAGAGAGAAGCAAAATACTGCTGTTCACCTAGACCCTGTGCTTGTCCAGAAAAACAGGGTGTTGGAGATGACGGACACAAACCCGGAGTGACCCAGCACAGGGACTTGGGTCTCCTTTTCTGAGATCTGTAAAATGCGATGTGACTGGCTCGCAGAAAAGAGGCGGGGGCTCCTGACGGATTGGTTTTCAAAGAAGAGAGCCCCGCTGCTGAGGAGCTGCGGCTTTGTTACACAAAGCCAGGGCAGCCCCCTCCCGGCTCTGCGCTTTCCCCACCTCCCCCTTTCTCACTGGCGGTTTCCCTGAAATGAAAGAACTGTGATGCATTTGCTCCTTCAAAAGCAGTTTTAAAAATGCATGAAAACTCAAGATCGAATGCCACCCAGTTCGGCCTCTGACCTGTTGTGCCTGCACTGAGGTGTCGAGGTGTCACCGAGGTGTTGGGCCACCTGGGCCCAGGGAGGGAGCTGGCCTTTTGGTCCCAGGAGGCAGGGCCAGTTAGGCTACCAAGCCCCCCAGCCGACCCCTTTTGTTGACCTTCTGGCCCAAGCAGGGAGCTGTGGCTTGTTCATCTTTGCATCCTGTCCCTCTGAGCACAGAGACACACTGCGGAAGCAAGCAGTGACCCCAAGCGAGTATATACAGACAGGACCTCTGGCGGGAGGACTCAGGGATATCAGGAAAGTCAACTGGCCTACCCTCACATTTCTAAAAAAATTATTCCAATCTTTCCCCTCAATCCTGTCTCATTTTTCTTCTTTCATTCTATCTTCTCCTCTCTGTCTACCTTCCCTTCTTTGGACATTATCTTCAGAAACACTTATAAATAACATTTATAATATTTTTATGTGTGTGTTAAAATCATTAATTTGTTAAATTAATCTGTCATATTTAAAGTAGTATGTTTGGCCAGCGTGGCGGCTCACGCCTATAATCCCAGCACTTTGGAAGGCTGAGGCGGGAGGATCGCTTGAGCCTGGAAGTTTGAGGCCACAGTGAGCTGTGATCCTGCCACTGCACTGCAGCCTGGGGGACGGAGGGAGACCCTGTCTCTAAAAAATACAAATAACATAAAGTAGCATATTTTATTCTATATCTATAATTTTTGACACCCTAGTTTTGGCATTTCTTTCTTCTTAAAAAATTTAGATCATTCCAGGTGCGGTGCCTCACGCCTGTAATCCTAGCACTCTGGGAGGCCGAGGCAGGCGGATTGTTTGAGCTCAGGAGTTCGAGACCAGCCTGAGCAAGAGTGAGACCCCGTCTCTACTAAAAATAGAAAGAAATTAGCTGGACAACTAAAAATATAGAGAGAGAAAATTAGCCAGGCATGGTGGAGCATGCCTGTAGTCCCAGCTACTCGGGAGGCTGAGGCAGGAGGATCACTGGAGCCCAGGAGTTTGAGGTTGCTGTGAGCTGGGCTGATGCCACGGCACTCACTGTAGCCCGCACAACAGAGTGAGACTCTGTCTCAAAAAAAAAAAAAAGGGAAAAAAAAATTTAGATCACCTCACACCCATTCCAATGGTCACTGTCAAAAAACCAGAAAATAACAAACGTTGGTGAGGATGCGGAGAAATCGGACCACTGTGCACTGTCGGTGGGAACGTAAAACAGCGCAACTGCTGCAGAAACCAGCATGACGGCTCCTCAGCAAATTTCAAATAGAACTGTCATACGATCCAGCATTTCTACTTCTGGGTATTAAAAATAATTGAAAATGGTTTCTCTAAGAGATCTTTGTACACTCTCATTCATTGCAGCATAATCCACAGTAGCTA
>CAUYSK010016768.1:0-36040 GCA_963575035.1 Avahi laniger | reverse complement strand
AACACCATTTATTGAATAAGGATTCTTTTCCCCAGTGTATGTTTTTGTCTGCTTTGTCAAAGATTAGGTGGCTATATGAGGACGGTTTTATATCTGGGTTCTCAGTTCTGTTCCACTGGTCAATGGCTCTATTTTTGTGCCAGTACCAAGTCGTTTTGATTACTACAACCTTACAATAAAGTTTGAAGTCTGGTAAGTTGATAGCTCCCATTTTGTTTTTATTGCCTAGAATTGTTTTTGCTATGGAATATGCATAAATTTTTGCAGCAGATTCCAAAGGGATTCGAATCACATAGAGTACTCAACATGATTCATTGAAGTGTTGAAAAATATTAAACATTTATATGGATTTATGTTGTTTTCATTCCTTTTAATTTCTATTTTGTGTGCTTTACAATGTATATAATGTACAATTAGAGCTATTTTTAATGTATAAATATACAATACTGTGGAATATAATCAATGTTATGGTTTGGATGTTTGGCCCCTCCAAATCTCATATTGAAATTCAATCCCCAGTGTTGGAGGTGGGGCCTCATGGGAAGTGTTTCAGTAATGAGGTGGATCCCTCATGAATGGCTTGGTGCCCTCCCTGTGATAATGAATGAGTTCTTTCCCTTTATTAGTTCATGCTGAGAGCTGGTTGTTTAAAGGAGCCTGGCACCACCTCCTGACTCTCTTGCTCTTTCTCTTGCCACGTGACACGCCTGCTTCCCCTTCATCTTTCACCTTGGTTAGAAGCTCCCTGAAGCCCCCACCAGAACCAGAAGCTGGAGCCATGCTTCTCGTACAGCTTGCAGAGCCGTGAGATAAATAAACCTTCTTTCTTTATAAATTACCCAGCCTCAGGTATTTCCTTTCTTACAATGCAAAATGGACTAACACATCAACAACAACAAAGTCTTTTACTTAGTGTATAGTGATTTATACTGTCCTTCTTCCTTCACCCTATGTCTGGCTTCATGGCTTTTACTTGAATGAGGAGAATCTGGTTGAATGTCAATTGTCATCTTTCTACAAGTCTTTGAAAAAAATCCATAATCCTTGATGCCTGTAGATATTCAGCAATAAGATATTTTCATATGCTCAGCAAAACTTAATGGTTTATTCAAAATTTTTATTGCACCATATTTAACACAAAGAGGAAAGACCAAAAATAATAATCCAGAATTTTGTAATTTTGAAATCCATAAAGCTCAGAAAGCATAATCTTTTTAAATAATTTACTTGATCATAAAACCAGACTGGACATGGAATTGTTTGACGGTAAAACTGATTTGAACTGATGTGAGAATGTTTATGTTCTTTTGTGCCATTTAATATAAGTATATGTGTATGATATAGAAATATTTGCCTATGATGTACTGCCCCAGATCTCACTGGATATGTTTCTAAAATCCTAACAACTGAGAATTCTAAGGCATAGATTGCTTCAGGAATATCAGACACATAGGCCAATGCCCACTTTGTTAAGATCATTTCATAAGATTGTGCCTGGAAAAAACTGCGTTGAATGAGAATCCCCAGGAGCCAAATTCAGTATAACTTTAGATATTGTTTGTACAGGGATTACAGAAATGCAAACATTCAATGGGTGGCTGGATCACTTTACATATTAGTTCTTCTCTAAATCTGACATTTTGTGACTCTATGAAATGTTAACAAAGATGTATATAACCAAATATAAATTATCCTTTGACTATCAGCCAATTTGAATTAGCCTTATACTCACTCTTATTTTCCAAGTAAGATTATATCTCATGTTTTGATTCAGTTAATAACTAATATGGGTTATTTGGCCCCATTTAAAATTTATTTTTTAAATGGAAACTTATTGAGCTGACCAGAAGTTAGAGTTGACTAATACATAGAGTTTAATCGAGATATTTAAGCTACACTGTTGATTGGTAGTTTTGAAAAATGCAAGTTCATTTAATACCTAATGTGAAGGCTATATTGCAAATGCTGGCAGGTTTTACTGACACAAGGGACCTAAAATAACAAGCTCATAGACTTATCTCAGAAGACAAAGACAAAGCATCAGTGAAACATGCTAGCTAAGTCACTATTGAGGAAGAGCTTTAAAAGAGATGACATGACATATAATAACAATTATTACTAACATGGAAAAATCTGGAAAGCCAGGGCAATTTTGAGCTAAGAATGGTAATATAATTAGAAAAAAAATGAAAACAGTTCTACGTGTACACTCTGACATCACCATTGAGACTGCTTTTAAGAAGAGAAAGTTCAAGTGAATGTTAGTGCATGGAATGACATAAAAATGGAGAGAATTAGTAGCACACTACCATTCTTAAATATTTTAATATGAATAAAAAATTTATCAGAGGATTTAAATTTTTTGGAATTTATGAATTTTGTGGCTTCAAATAATATACCAATACATGTTCATAGAAAGTGCTAACAGACCACCAATAAAACTTTCTGCAAATGTAGACTAAAGTGTTCATGTTCAGAGCTGGCTAGAAGCATATGCAACAAGATGGCTAAGGAAAATCATGAACACTGGAACTGTTCCTAGCTTGAGGCTTTTTAAAAGACATTTTCTGTAAGTCAGATGAAGAGAGTTGATATTATTTTTAGACTGGAAGTGTCAATAAGGTCATTTTGAAGACATTAGTCTAACTTCCTATAATTTATTCATAAATTCACAAGGGGTTATTTATATACATATTCATATACTTTACTTTCTTATTTGAGTCTGCATGTGACCCTCAAAGACTTCTCAGTTCTGCCCTGGTTCACTATCATAGCCAAGGAGATGACCTTAACACCTCAGTCACAAAGTGACTTTCCTAAAGATTGGAGGTTATTACTCTCACAGGAAAGCAGTTTCAATAAAAGTTAGATTTTTATTTGTACCTATATTATGTATTTAAGAAAACATACCTGGACACATGTGGGAGTAGAGGCCAGTATTACATTGTGGAACCTAAGGGATTAGTGACCACAGAACAGAAGGGACCAGTAGGAATTCAGAAATCAGGGAAGTAAATTAGAAAGAGACTTTGACATTAGAAGTGTGGATTTTCATATGCATTTTCTCAACGTTGCTTCCTGCTCTGTAGACTTGTGACTCTATTGGTATTCACCACCACGTTACATCTGAGCATCTATGGTCCTTAATTGCTTTGCAGTTTGCCACAAGCAGTGAAGGCTTTAGTAAACAAGACACTGGGAAATTTGCTATGGTATGGTTTGCATTTTTATTGCACTTTCATTTTGATTAGTTAAATCCATTTTGCAGTTGATACACTTAATGGGACTAATTCTCTTGATAATTAGTGTAAATTGCTCACTTTTAGGATTACATATCTTTAAAAAAATCATAATAAATAAATAAAGGAATTACTTCGAATAGTCATGGCCTATTTAGTACATTTCACCTTACAACATGCTAAATGATTTTAGAGTAGCCTAAGATATTCTAATGTAGAGAAAGAAAGTTACCTTTTTTACAATTTCTCCATATTAAAAAACTAAATGTTAATACTTACATATTTAGCAATGATATAAAAAAAACTGATTATTGCAGTTTCCACAAAGAAAATAAAAATGTCAGGAAGATAATATGAAGCTTCACTGAGCTTACATTTTTAAAATAAAAATCTTATTTTTGAATAATCTTAGATTTACAGAAAAATTGCAAATATAGTACAGAAAGTTCCCATATAGCTGACATCCAGTTTCCTCTATTATTATCTTACTTTGTCTTACTTGTACATTGTGGTACATGTGTCACAATGAAGGAACTAATTTGATACATTATTATTATTAACTGAAGTCTATACTTTATTAATTTTTCCTTAATTTTTATCTAGTATCATTTTCAGTTTCCAGGATTCCATCTATGATACCATATCACATTTAATCATCATGACCTCTTAGACTATAGATTCAGAAAAAGCACCTAATAAAACTAAACACCCATTCTCAAATTAGAAATAGAATGGTTGATTTCTATCATACTCAGAGCTAAAAATCTCTCTTCAAAGAAAACATAAGACTATAACTTTCTGTTTTTTGAGGTAGAAAAATAACATATTTAGTTGGGCAGAAAATTTACTAACTATGAAGGAAAAATAAATGGTAAGTGAAGCATCATCAATCTAAAACAAAAACCAAAACTTTCTTTTCATTAAAAGATACCACTAAGAAAATTAAAGTCACAATATTGGAAAAATTATTTGCAGTAATTGTATCTGGCAGTAATCTTGAATCCAGAATACATATAGATCTAAAAAAATCAATGAAATAAGATAAGGAACTCAATAAAAATTAGGGAAAGACTTGAACAGACACTTCAAATGTCTACTAAACACTCAGAAAAAGTTTTCATCATTAACCATTAAGGACATACAAATTAAAACTACACAAATTCAAAGTACTATGCACAACATACACATTAGAATGGCTAAAATGAAAAAGTATAATAAAACTAAATGAAGTCAGGGGTATGAAGCAACTGGAAATTTTGTGTATTAACAGTAAGGGTCTAAAATGGCAAAACCACTTTGAGAATTGTTTCACAGCTTCTCATGAATTTAAGCATACGTTAACCAATTAGCCAACAATTTCATTCTAAGAGAAATGAAAATATATGTCCACAAGAAGACTTGTAAAAAAATGTTTCAACCAGTCTTATTCATAATAACCCAAACTGAAAACAACCCATATAGCCATCAGTAGGAGAGTGGATAATCAAGTAGTGATATAACCAAAATATGGAATGTTACATATTTATTCTTCTCATCTACTTACAGGGAATAATTTCATCTGCCTATATTCTCAATACTATGTTGGATATTACTTTGCAATACTTACTTAAAAATATTCTTTTCCTGACCAGGCATCAAATCAGGTTTTCTTTCTCATTTTTATTTATTTTTTTGACTTAAATTACTTCGAAATGATTTAAAAAGTTTTATGTAAATATTCTGTGTTAGCAGTTTCTGTTAGTTTTTCTGCTGTGGTTAAGAGAGCAGTGTTCAGTGGTTAGTTATGCTACTCAATGGTTCCCACTTGGAATTTATGAGAGGATGTAACTTTGAGAGACTTCTCTTGAGAACCAATTTTTGTTCCAGCTGTGTCCCCTTTCATTTCGTAGTATCCCATAATACAGATATTTGCAGTTATAGTCTATAAAATAATCACCTTTCTGTCCTATCAGCTCTGTGTGTACTCTGACCTCCCTTCCACTAACACGACCCATTGTGTTATTGAGAACCTTGATTCTATCGATGATGATCAATACATATGTATATGAATTTAGGAAAGAAATCAAGAACATGACTAAAGTGTAAATGCTGGTAATTCGGGAGAACGAGATATGCAGGAGTGAGGCATCAGAGGGGAGTAAGCAACATGTACGATGGCAGACTTACATTTTTATCATTACATAATTTACTGGAAAAAGTGGGAGCAGGGTTTTTAAAAACTTTTGCCATCTTTTCTGGGAAGTCACCCTCAACTTTTCCTCTTCAGTGGGATGTGTATGTTCCCTGTGAAAATTTGAATTATTTTTTGGCAAATATCCTTTCCCTCCCACTCCCACAGTGAGTGGAACATATACTCAGTCCTTGATGTTAGGCTTGTTTATATGATTGCTTTGGCCAAAGGAATGACAATATGACACACTCAGGGACCTTATGTGTCCTTGCTCAGGTTACCTCAGCTGTCATAAGAAGAACATGCTATAGGTAAACTTTTCTCTTTAGCATGGGCCCCAGCAAAAAGTATGTGGAGAAATCTTGAGCTCAACTTTCAGCCTGGAGTTAAAGCCCAGCCAAATCACAGCCCTATAGTCCTTGCCTTCAGCTAATGACATGCCAATATTCTCTTGGGTGCTATACCTTAAAGACATCCCAACCACGGGAAGTTTTGCATGAGAACTACTTAAAAATAACTATCTCATAAAATTATACTACAGTGCTTCACATACAGTAGATGTTCAATAAATATTTATTAAAAGAATGTTGACATATCTGAAGAATAACTCTAATTGGGGAAATAGTTCTCTAATAGGGGAACTCTGATATTATGACTAAACATTAAATATTTTAAATTATTTAAAAGGAAAAAAGAATGCCCACTTTCATAAATTCTACTTATAATACTGATTTCTACTCATAACTTTGGAAGTATAATGTCTCTTGTCTAGTTATAGAAACAACTTTTAGTTATTTCTTTTCTAGTTGCACTATTTCATCCTGGATAAAAATTGATGGTATGAGAGAGAATTACAGCTTCAGAAGAATTGATTATGTCTATACAGGCATATTAACAGAAGTAAAATGACCTACTCACCATCTCTAATGTTTCTGTCAGTGACCTTTGTGGAAAGGCAACATAGCAGATAATCTTTCCTAAGTTTCTGAATTGTGCTTTTTATCTCTAAGTAGCAACAATACTGCAAAAAGCACCACAGTGCATGTTAACATGATCTTTGCATGACAAGGACAGTCATTTATTTCCAATGAACAAGTCAGTCACACAATCAAAACAATTTTTTTTTTCCTTTGGATTTAGTGCCAATTTTGTTGACAGCATGACATTCTCCCAGGGAAGGACAGATAGATCTTTTACTGTGTTCACTGAATTAAGCTGAATGAGAGAAACAGAAGGGGAAAAAAATTTTCAATCAAATGCTCTACCAAAAATATTCAATACAACTATAACAAGTTCAGTTAAGCAAAACAAATAAGATAATTGATTATTACTTTTAATCATTTTGCTTTCAATTACTCCCTGGAGAAATGACACATCACATAAATACTTCTAAAATAAATTAGCAATAAAGTCACAAGGCAAGAAAAAATACACATATAAATGATCCCTGTGATATACCATAAGACTACAGATTTTTTTATCATGAGTTCTTTGTGGCCACCAAATAAGTGGAAGATTTGTGTAACTTGCATATATAGGTATTTTACAATTTTATTTTAGTCAGCAATTTTATCATTTTAGGTTTATGTGCTTAAGCTCTATATTTCAGCTTTGTTCATTTAAAAAATAGCAAATCTAGGCATGAAATATGCATTCTTCTTATATATACATAGCTATGAAAGATAACACATTATGCAGTAGAAACATAATTATCCCTTTAGAATTGTGATAGAAATTCAGAAGAAACTTGTCTGTGTTGAAATGCTAAGTTCTGGAATATATGACCTTCCCTGACTACTCGCAATTTCCCTCCCACAGCATTTATGTGACATCTATCACAAATTTCTACACTTAGCATATTATGGATTTTCCTGCATTACATATTATTCAAATGTCAGGGCTGCACCTAGAGGGCTACATAAACTCCCTTTTCTGAATCCCTGCTGTGCCTATCACAGAGCTGGGCATGTCATCCATCCTCGGGAAGGACTTACTGATGATATATTTGTTCTTGGTACACAGGGAACTGCAAAAGGTTCAGAATTTTTAGTGCCTGGAAACACATCTTTACTAAATGGTGTCCTAGCCAATGCAAGCTGCCAATGTTAGGACACTGTCTATATGACCTCATTTAGTCAATTCAGTTAAAACATCAGGGAGGTAACTCAGTGACAAAACTCAAACAGACCAGAGATTGCTGATTGGTTGCTTGTCAATTTTCTTCTTAAAATTGTGGCATCATGGAGCCATAAATTATATGTGTTTCTTTTGTGCACTCTTATTACGACTTTGGCTTAGCAAGTACATGAATATATGCATTCTAACTTTCAAATCAGATTTATAACTGGAAAATACATTTTCAGAAAATTATACCCTCACCTTTTAGTACATTGAAAAAATGTGAAAGAAAGAATTATAAATTACCTTTAGAAGTAGTAAAAAAAGTAACTCTTTCTGACTATATAAAAATCTATAACAATAACAGCATTACTATATGTAACCTCTTACATATAGAGGTTCCTATTGGCAAGTTATAACCCCTCACCCAAAAATCTACTCCTGTGGAAAGCTATAAACTTTCTATTAACCTGGAAA
Source organism: Avahi laniger (assembly GCA_963575035.1). Taxonomy (NCBI): domain Eukaryota; kingdom Metazoa; phylum Chordata; class Mammalia; order Primates; family Indriidae; genus Avahi; species Avahi laniger. The sequence goes on along the minus strand of CAUYSK010016768.1, from coordinate 28,036 downwards.
ACTTTTTCATTTAAACTAAGTAGGAAAAATAATAAGCATACTACCATTTACATTAGGTTCATAAATTCAAATTACTATTCCTGGTTTTGATCAAATCTAAAAATTTAGTGAACATTATACAACCCTAATTAATCTGTAGTCATAATTTCATAGCTTTTTTAAGTTTTAAGGCTTTATAAATAAAATAAATTTGCTCATTATACAATATTTTGAAAATACAGAAAATTTAGAGAAAACATAAAGAACAATAACTCTGCTTTCCAAAGGTAACCATATATTATTGTATTTCTTCCCAGCTATTTGCCAAAATGAATCTATGTTGAATATAGATCACTTCATCTTGTTTTTTCACTTGATGTTAATTTATATGCATTTTATATTCCTAAAAGTCTTAAAAATGTTTAATGACTACATAATGTCTCATGATATGGATGAGGCATATGTCATTAAAAATTTTCTTTATTTTTACACATTTTGTTTTTTTCACATTTGTGGTACCTGCACTGAAAACACTATACAGAATTATTAGGTTGATGCAAAAGTAATTGCAGTTTAGCATTGTTGAAATTTGCTGTTTGATATTGGAATACATTCTTAAATAAATGTGGTTATGCTACACAGCATTTTAATGTGCATTTCTTACTTTGTGTTTTTTATTGCTAATGACTTATTATTTGCTGTCCATTTTATATTTATTTTAGACTATGGAAATGATGTTACACAAAAAACAAATTCAAGCTATTTTCTTATTTGAGTTCGAAATGGATCATAAAGCAGTGGAGCCAACTTGCAACATCAACAACGCATGTGGCCTAGGAACTCCTAAGGAATGTACAGTGCAGTGGTGGCTCAAGAAGTTTTGCAAAGGACATGAGAGCCTTGAAGATGAGGAACAGAGTGGCCGGCTATCGGAAGTTGACAACGACCAATTGAGAGCAATCATCGAAGCGGATCCTCTCACAACTACACGAGAACTCAATGTCAACGTTTCTGTAGTCTTTCAGCATTTGAAGTACATTGGAAAAGTTAAAAAGCTTAATAAGTGGGTAACTCATGAGCTGGCTGAAAATCAAAAAAATCATCATTTTGAAGTTTCGTCTTCTCTTATTGTATGCAACAACGAACCATTTCTCAATCAGATTGTGATATGTGACAAAAATGAATTTTATATGACAACTAGTGATGGCCAGCTCAGTGGCTGGACTGAGAAGAAGCTCCAAAGCACTTCCCAAAGCCAAACTGACACCCACAGAAGGTCATGGTCACTGGTTGTCTGCTGCTGGTCTGATCCACCACAGCTTTCTGAATCCTGGCAAAACCATTACACCTGAGAAGTATGCTCAGCCAATTGATGAGATGCACTGAAAACTGCAATGTCTGCAGCTGGCATTGGTCAACAGAAGGGACCCAATTCTTCTCCACCATAATGCCGACAGCACGTTGCACAACTAATGCTTCGAAAGCTGAACAAATCAGGCTACAAAGTTTTGTCTCAGCTGCCATATTCACCTGACCTTTCATCAACTGATTACTACTTCTTCAAACATCTCAACAACTTTTTGCAGGGAAAACACTTCCACCACCACCAGGATACAGAAAATGATTTCCAAGAGTTCATGGAATGCCGAAGCATGGATTTTTATGCTACGGAAATAAACAAACATATTTCCCATTGGCAAAAATGTTGATTGTTAAAACCGTTGATTGTCACAGTTCCTATTTTGATTAATAAAGATGTGTTTCACCTAGTTATACTGGTTTAAAATTCAGGGTCCGAAACCACAATTACTTTTGCACCAACCTAATCGATGGCCATAGATATAATCTGAATTTATTTTATTGCTTATTCTTTTCTAAAAATAAAATTATATATTCACATAGAGAATCACAGAGTTCTAGAAATTGTAGTCTCCTGTTCTTCTCCTCTCTTTCTCCCTTAATCAAATATCAACTCTCTCTGTTAATTCATTGTTGCTTTTTTAAACCATCATACCCTAAATTAACATGTTTTCCTTTCCGCTTCTTAATTTTTGTGTTTGAGGCATTAACTGCAACTTTCCACCACGGAGGATGACAATGTAGCTTTTATTACTCTCTCAGTCTCCATCACACCATACTCCCATCATGTGTGACTCCTCCTAATGCATATAAAGCACAGTATTAGTAATTTTATGATTAAGTACTTATAAATGTATATAATTACTTTCGTATGCCACCTATTTTAATCTCTGGAAGCTTGTAGAATTTCAGTGCATCCCCAGCTTTCTGAAATTTCAAAACAATGTGCCTTGTATACTTGTCTCTAGTGTGCAGAGTACTGTGTGCTCTGCAAATTCACATACATCAGTTCTGGGAAACGTTCTTGTTTTATTTCACTGGTATTCTCCTTTTTTATTTTGACTCTCTTTCTGGAACTCTCAGCCATTATTAAACTTTTTGGCAAGTACTCTACATTTTCTTACCTTTGCTCTCCTATATTCTGTTTGTTTTTTACTCTATTTTGTGGGATGTTTCCTCAACTCTATTTCCCAAATCTTTTATTGAATTGTCCATTTCAGCTATCATACTTTTTATTTCCAAGAGACTTATTTCTGTTCTTTCAAAAAATAGTATTTCATTCTTGTTTAGGTGGTAATAATTACTATCACCTCTCTTTAGAGGCATATATATTATACACTATATATTATATATATTTTTTCCTTTGCTATGAATATGTCTATTCCTTCTAATTGTTGTTTTTTATTTTTTCCCTGTCTTTCAAGTAGTTTTCTGCAGCCTGTGTTCAGTTGTTGCTGCTTGATGACTTCCTGGAGTGTGATTTGATATCCTTGTATCTTTTATGCTAGAAATAAAAGTGTGATTTTTATTCATCCCAATGCTTACGGGAGGAGGGTCAGTTGGAGGAAACATGCTAGTGGTTTCAGCATTCGATTAAGCATATATTTTCTTTTCCATTAACTCTGCCTCATGTATGCAATCCAAAAACCTCTGTTTTGCACTTTCTAGAGAACAAAATCTAGTCTTTTCTAAAGAGGGAGTGGTTAAGCAATGAGAAATAATTGTTAGATTAAACAATTATCTTGGAGTGAGAATGGATCTAACAGCTTCATAAACAAATTTTCAAGCAGTACTCCTTATTTGAAATTACCTCCTTTTCTAGGTATCTGAATTCACCAATTATTGATGACATTGTGATTGAGCTTTTTCTGGTCTCCTAAATCTTTCATCTGGTTTCTGTCTTCTAAAATATTGTTCTTTTCTTCTTCTTTACCATTCTTCTTGTCCTTGATGCATTTTTGCTTTAAAAAAAAGTTCCCACTCTTTGTTTTCTCCAAAACAAAGTTATTGGTCATGTCCTCTATCCTAACCAAGAAATCAAAAGCCTCAGCTATAGATACTTTGTGCCAATTTGCTTTCCAGGAATGTTGTACCAATTTACATTCTTATTAGCAATGCCTGAGAGCTCTTATTACTTATTTCGTAGTATGCTTGTCAACAATATACATTTTTCTTCGTATTGACGATTTCGTAGGCACAGAAAGATCATAATTTAAAACTAGAAGAACTGGAGAAAACATCCAATCTAAACTCCTTACTTTAGAAATGGAAATAACAAGTGCTCCATAAATGAGTGAAAGGATGAAGGCAACTAAGGATCAGAGCTATTTAGTATTAATAATTCTGAGTAAATCACAAACGATCCATGGATGTTTGATATAATCATAGCTGTGATATAATCATAGCCTTCCATTTTTATTCCCACTCTATTAAGCAAGGAATACATGCATTGAATAAAGGGAGTCCCATAAACTTGAATGAAGAAAATTATATCTTAATTTCACTAACTGTATAATAGTATTACAAATAACTATGATGTTGTCACCAATAGGAATTATAAAAGTATTCATATAAATTTGAGTTGCAGATCTGTAATGCCCCCAGTCCTTTAAAATTACAGTAGTTAGATCATACACTAGATCTTGTTATTTAATGTGTTAATAAAGCACATATATTCCATTACAAATTTATTTTAAAATTACCTTGTGAAACATATTCCAATATTATTGGTTTCCATCAGAAATTTATGTATTTTATTTTAGGCATTTTAAACTCAAAGATTACAAATCCTCCCATAGATAAAAAAAAAAGAAGTTCTGGCTGGGGTGTGGTGTTTCATGCCTGTAATTCTAGCACTCTGGGAGGCTGAGGTGGGAGGATTGCTTGAAGCCAGGAATTCATGACCCCTGTCTCTACAAAAATAGAAGAAAAATTAGCTGGGTGTGGTAGCTCGTATCTGTAGCTACTTGGGAGGCTGAGGCAGGAGAATCACTTCAGCCCAGAAGTTTGAGGTTGCAGTGAGCTGTGATGAAGCCACTGCGCTCTAGCCCATGTGACAGAGTGAGACTCTGCCTCGGGAAAAAAAAAAAATTCTTCTGAGAAGAATAAAAAATGGGTCAAAATAGGACAAATTTTAAAGACTAGAGAAGCTTTAGGCACGTTGTGAATTATTTGCTTATAGTTTGAAAATGTTGCTAAATTTTTAAACATTTTAATTTCATATCCCTTCATTTTATATTGTTCATTTTACATTTGAAAAGATTCAGCATTTCACTGTTTTCAACTATATAGTTTCTCCTCAAATGAAGTATAGAATTAAGTAAGACTTTGAATGCCTCATTTGTTTTGTACGTTTTTTCTCTAGATGTGATGGGAATATTCTAATGAAAGAATGGAACAATTTGCTATTCTAATTAGACTATTGTAGAACTTAATTTGCTGTACAGTAATCACCATGTTTTTGGTTCCCCTTCTATGCAAATTTAAAGTTGAAAGACGAAAACTATACTGAAGGAATAACCAATAGTCAGTTAGAGACATCTGGCGATGAAAAGTTTGAGGTGGAGAGTCAAAGTTGGCCTGGAACTAAATATACATCTTCGAATACACAGCTTGACACTGGAATGCATCCGTGTGCATTACTGGTAATAAAATCCAGAAATTCTTTAAAGGATATGAGATTCATATAGACATGTGAATTAGAAAATATCTGGAAAAACATATTAGAAACTTTACTTTTACTTTAATCCCTCAGGCTGTTGTGACATACACAATGAAAACAAGATCCAGACCCTGATATTAAAATACTCAGAGTTCTGGTATAAGAAACAGACAAGAAGACTGATAAATTCTATTTAATGTGATAAGTGCAATACATGTACATACCAGGTATATTGTAGCACAAAATAAAGATGAATAAAGTTTCCTTGTTTGAGGCAGCAAAGAAAATTAACGAAATACTTGTATACAAAATGATGTGAGAAGGCTTACCAGATGAACATATTAGAGAAAAGGAAATTTGGTGACAGAAACTAATCAAAGCGTCTTAACCGAATCAAGGGGGTGGATACCAGTGAAGGTTAGCTAACTATTGCAATTGGTTCTGCTTTTTCTGTAGCACAGGGTAAAAAAAGAAAATCTGTTCACTTAGGTTAGCTTTTACTCATGAGACATTTTACTGTTTACTTAAATTAGTTTTTATTCCATGGGATATTTCATTCAAAAAGATGTTCCTAGAAAAAATAATCTGTGATAAAAACGTCGAGGAAATTTGGCATAGAGTAGCGCTAGTTTTGAGACTATGTGTGTTTGGCTGTGAGAATTCCTGCAGTAATGAAACTGTACTAATTTGATTGCAAATGACATTTATTAATATCCTGAAGAACCAGTATTTCACAGAACGTATTTTGGAAATACTGGTTCAATAGTTTTCACTTAACGATACATACAATAAGCCCATATGTTTGCATAATCACATTTTCCTAGTTAATAAACTGTTTTGAATAAAATAGCCTGAGTGAAGTCTAAAAACCCGGAAGGAAACAGATTAAATGAAAAGAAAGCCAATAAAGAGAAAATTTATCAATTCTCTTTTATGTTACAGTATTTTTTTTGTAATATTAGGTAAACTAACTGATTTTTGTTATCAGTTTCATGATTAAAGAGAAGATGCAGTAAATGACAAATTATTAAAAATATTGAGGAGTGTTGGCATTTTGAATGTTATGTATGGTTTCTGTGAATTAATGAAAGGGAATTTAAGACTATTGATTAATTGTTGTATATTATAATGAAATACATGAGACTCCTGATGTAACAATTATACTTGTTACAACAATTGCAGTAATTTTACCATTTATGCAATACATTCATTTACTTGAAAACCTCAGAAATTGACTTCCTAACTCTATTTTTTTGAAACAAAGTAGCAGAGAGGCTAGTAATCAAACTATTTTATGATTGAACACCTCTGAATAATAGAATTTTGATAAAGATAGAAGGAAACTACTTGCAAATGTGAACCCTATGCTTTTTTTACAAAAGAGAAAACCGACTCAGAGGAAAATATTCAGTCTTAAAATGAATAATATATTCCAAATAATGCATGTTATTTTCTATTTAACAAAGTTCAGAACCTAGAAGTTTTGAGAAAAAGGAAAAAAAGTTAAAACTGTTGTGAAGGTTAAGAACATACTTATTCAAAAGATGATAAAAGCTGTCTGTCTTTTATAGCTAGACACTAATTTCCTTATGGACAAGACACACTATTCCTTATTGGCAAAGAAGCAGTCTGAACTGAAATTCAAGGAAAAACATGGATAGAATAAAAATAATTACAATAAAAAAAAATAAAGGTCATTATAAGAGATGGAGTTCTTTCAAACTAGAAAAATAGTTGTATATTTTGTACCCAAATAGGAGGTCAAAAGGAAATTGCATAAACTATGTTAGAGACTGATAATACTGGACCAAATGATTGTTCATTGTATTATCTGCTTAAGAATTTGGTGCCCGAGGGAGAATAATAGAAGAATGATTACCTTTTCAAAATGAATGAAAGCTACGATAATTTTTTTTGTCGTAACTAACATGACTTGCAATAGAAGTAGTTAATAATAAATTAGGGAAATGAAACAAATATTTAAATACATATGTAATTATGGCTATTCTCACGTTAACATCAGAGTTTTCTTTTAAGCTGTCCAATTTTGGCATCACATTAATTTTGTATTTTGTTAGGAGGAAATTTAAATTTAAAGCATATTTATTTCTGAAGATATTTTAAAGTTATTGGCAAATGATAGAATGTGCATCAGTGCCTACAAGATATTAAATCAATGTTTTGGTCTGTTTTCAAGTCATTCCAAACCATGGCCAATTTCTTTTTCTTTTAAATTTGATTGTGTTGCAGGTATTCAATTTTATCTCAAAGTGGTGCTTTGTTGGATATTCTCCCAATTTGTTGCAATATTATGCAAAGCAAGTCACACACATGACTGCCAACAACGAAATTGGCATGTATTGTAAGTCATTGCAAAGGGGATTGGTTGGCTCGAAACTCACCTGAGGGGTCTAACACTTTTCAAGCCATTAGCCTAAGTCTTCCTCCGGTGGAAAAAGTAAGAAGATTGTCTATAAATGTATGGCAACAAAACAAAAATATTTTCCAATTATTTTGAGAAATCAGATCACATTTCCTTCTTATTTTGTGTCTGTTCCGTGACTATGTTCCATGAAAAAGAGCATAGAACATTCAAAAGAAATTATAGTTTTGGAAACCCCTTTAAAATGCCTCTCTGGAAACACTCAAAGGGCATGTCAATCTAGATTATGTATTATCCATAGTCTGGTTTGACTTTCGTATTATCACTTACTAATTTGATCTTCAAGTACCAGTAGATGAGGCTATGATTACACACATAGTTCTTTGATGGTCTGAACTGAATTGACTAATGAACCAATATTGTCATAGAAACAGAGCTTGAATCTAAAACTGATCTTCATTTTCTCTATGATTCTCAAAAATTACCCCTTGGAAACATTCACTTTGATGATTATTTCCTACTTATTTTTTTTTTTAAATTAATGAGCCAGGGGCACAAACTTCAACTGGAATAATAATAACAATACCAATAAAATGATGCTATTGTTATTTTACTATATATTTTCTCAACATTCAAAACTATGAATAATGTAGATCACGTTTATAGATAGTATAGTGTCTACATAACTTCTTGTGGGGAAAAAAACCTCATAAATCATTAGTATCACCAATTCTACAATTAAATATTATAATGTATCAACAATAAAACACTTGTATACATAGATTATATTTTAATTACTAGTATTTATTGAGTGTTCAATATGTGCTATGGACTGTACAAGGCATAGTGAATACAAAAGCAAACAAAGCAGTCATCGTTTATAGAGCTTATATTTTGAATAAAATGATGGACAATAAACAAGTACATAATTGTATTGACATAGAGAAAATGAATAATTCATCTAGGACTGTGTTCCTAAAGGTTGCCAAACATTGGCCTATGGGTTATAAAAGTCTGTGTTAATATTTTCAAAGGACCCCTGATAAGCAAACACATTTTTTAAATATCTACAAGTATGGCCAACAAGAATTTCCTGATGCAAAGGTAACTCTGTTACTGTCAAAGACCCAGGCATTGCTAAACTTTTGTTTTGTAATTGATTGCTGAGAAAGAACAGCAGAAGCATCATTATATGTCATATGGCATTTATTAAAAGCCCACCATGTCCTGAGGACTATTTTAAGCACTTTGAATTCTCATAGTAGTCCTATGAACTCTTTTAAAGGTAAGAATTCTGAGGGATAGGAAGTTTGTGTAATTTACATAGAATTGTACAGCTATTAAGTGAGGATAGGCCTATATGATTCCAGATCTTATCACTACAACTAAGAATGTATTCAATAAATGTAAGAGAAAGAGGAAAACTTGATACTGCCACGGTTAGAAGAAGTGAAGTAAAATAAATGTTTTTAGGAAATGTGATTTAAAGGTTAAGTTTTATCACATCTAACTGGAAAAAATGGAAATAATTATATAAATAAGCATTTTTATAATTTTTATAATACTTATATATACTAATAGTATATAATACTTATAACATATAAATATATGTCTATATATAAGATATACATATTTTTATACATACATTACAAAAATATGGGAAAGCAGAGTTGTTCATGGATGTCTGATGATGTCCAGAAGTTATCAACTCCAGAATTCACAAAGTAATAAAGAAGAAATTTAATTTATTACAGATTCATAATTATTCAATATCTTCCTTATGGAACAACAGAGGGCTTGAAATGGAAGCAAAATAGAAAACCTGCACACAAGAGCAGGTGTTAACATTTTTAATAGTACAGTTTGAACACTTATAATATGGAAAATATTTGTTAAAAATCACATGTGATGTCATGGCGTTTATTTTCTGCCCACAAAGGAATCTAATCTCAGTTAGGACCGAATCTGGAATATATTATTACTGTCTCAAAGCGAACTGGATGCCTCAGTCTTCTTATTACCACAGTGGTAATTGAGCAAAATGCTGATCAGGCAAAACACAAAAGCAACTGGGTAGAGAACAAAAAATGCATATTAGAGAAAGACAAAAAGTATCAGCAACAATTAAGCAAAGAGAGCCTATGTCCTAGTGATATTGTCAGATGTTTTGAATACATTGTTGAGAAATAATACCTTCTTAGTAATGAGATTGAGTATGAGTTAATTTGCAAACACACTTACATATAGGTAACATATAAATCTGTAAGTTTAACCCAGTCTATTTTCAGAGATAAATACTAATATTTTCATTTGCAGAGCCTCAGGCTATATGACAATTACTACGTTAGGTATTAAAAGTAAATAAATAAAAGAATTAAAACCAAAGCTCTAACCCTCAAATAATTGGAAAGAGAGGTAATTAAAATATGTTGAGCAAGATATTTAATTTTGGCCATGATGGAGTAACTAACTAATATTAAATTAGCTCTTCATATATTAAAAAAAAAGACAGCATATGTCTGTGTTGCATGAGAAAAAAAAGTGAGATGAACTGTAATCACCTTTTTTTTTCTTCTTAACCCGAGAGCATGTACTGCATCCCTAATATGAAAGAGTGAAACCAATCAGTTTTGCAGTCTTGCCGAGCTGAGGAGAGAGAGACAGTAGTTCAAAAAAGCAAAAGAGCTGGAACATGAGAAGCAGTGAAATGGAGTAATAGCTCTAGAAATCTGCATTGGCCTCTCTTCAGGCCTGGTCTTAACTCTAAGCTACACACGCATAGAATGAGATTCAATGAGGACAAAGAATAATTAGCAGGAAAGGATTAACTACCAAGGAAGTGTAAACTGCAGAATTTTTAGATCTCACAGAGTTGAGAGAATTCATGATGTGAACAAGCAGTGTGCAGAATCATTGTTGAATATATACGGCACTCAGTTGAGATTCCAGAAAGGCCACGAATTTGATGCAGTGCTCACCTAGTCCTAGAGCAAAAGATTCTTTTTACTCTTCCTCGCAAAGCTGAAAAATTGACCTCAAAAAAATCAAGCTGATCAAATTAATTAAATGCCCGCCAAACAAAACTCAATACTCTTTTTAAAAGAAAATAGAATCCAGATAGTCAGCGATATTTTCAATGCCCAGCACACAAATTTCTGGACATATGAAATGACAAGAACTTGTACTCCATAACAAGAAGGAAAAATTACTCAACAGAATCACAACTCATAAATGACAAAAACTATGGAATAAGAAATTATAGACTTTAGAACAGTTGCTACATATATAAACTGATATATATTACATATTAGTAAATATTATACACATGATTTGAAGAATATGTGAACAAAAAAAGATAGAAGTGAAGACTATAAGAAAGAGCCAAATGAAAATTCTGGAGCTGAAAAATACAAAATAAGAAATAAAAACTCTATGGCTAAATAGCAGATTAGATATCACAGAAAAAATTGATCAAACTAGGCCAGGTGTGGTAGCTTATGCCTGTGATCCTAGAACTTTGGGAGGCTGAGGCGAGAGGATCACCTGAGGCCAGGAGGTTGAGATCAGATGGGGCAACATGGTGAGACCCCATCTCTCTAAAAAAAAAAAAAGTTAACCAAGCCTGCTGTCATATGCCTGTAGTCCCAGCTACTTGAGAGGCTGAGGCAGGAGGATGACTTGAGCCCAAGAGTTTGAGGTTGTAGTGAGCTGTGATCATACCACTGTGCTCCAGCATGGGTAACAGAGCAAAACTCTGTCTCTAAAAATACAAAACACAAACAAAAATCAATCAAACTAGTGAACTTGAATAAAGAACAGAAACTATCCAAATCAAAATATGGATAGTAAAAATGCTAAGAAAACAAAAAACTCTCAGTCAAATAATCCATCATTGAGAATATGACAATAATATTACAAAGGACAGGAGAAGGGCAGATGGAAGTACATTTTTATGTAGTACATAAATATATATAAAGGAGGACAATATATTATACATAAAATAGAACAATATTATTTGAAGTTAGAATATTATAACTTAAAGATATATGTCGTAAATTCTAGAGAATTTTATTTGACATAAAATAAAATTGTGAATTGAATCAATAGAAGTCATAAAATGAAATACTAAAAAATTCCTGTATAATAAAATATGGCAGGAAAAACTAAGTAACAAGGAGCACTTGAGACTAAAATAAAACAAATAATATTATGGTACACTTAAACCCAATCATATCGCTAAATGTAAGTAGTTTAAATAGTCCAATTAAAAGGGAGAGATTGTCAGATTGGATTAAAAAAACAACATGATGATGCATATTCTCTTTACTAGAAACCAATAATAAAAATAAAAATGTATAGGTGATAGTAAAATAATGGAAAAAGATATAGCATGTAAAGAATAATACTAAAAGACAAAAAGTGGCTGTATCAATATCAAATAAAATCAGCATCCTCCTTTTGGAATAAAAAGAAACATATTCAAAGTAAACACAGAGTTTTTAATATGCAACCTTAACTTCCAAATAACATCTGAGTTGTACCTCCCTGTATATTCAACAGCCAACATTTGTCACTCCTAAAATATTCCAATATAGAAATTTTGAATTATCACTGCCTCGGTAATATTTTCACAGTTCTTGAGTTATAAGACCTTCATTGCTCACTCTTGCCCACTTTTTCAGCCTCGTCTTTCATTACTTTCCTCACAGGGACCTTAACAACACTTGGACTGAGTGATTTGCAGTTGCCCAAATGCAAATACAGTATATGTTAATCAAATATCTCAGTATTTTTACACATTGGTTTTTCTGGAATGCACATTCTCACTCTTACACTGGGTATTTCTTAATGAATCCTTAAGTATTCAGCTCCAGCATTATCTCTTACAGAAGGCTTTCCATTCTCCCTTTAACTTGGGTTGAGTACTTTCACGAGCTTCTACAGTGACCTCTCAGTGCATGTCACCTACTCTTGCTTGCTTTATGAAGCGTATTTGGGTTCCTCAAAGAACTCTTTGAGGAAAGGAATACCCTTATTTTGCTTTTTTGGTTTTTTTTTTTTTTTTTTTTTGGTCTCCATAGTCTTAGCATCAAACTCAATGATTAGTATAGGTAGATGACAGTTTTACAAATTGTACTGAAACTAGAATGTTCAATTCCAACTTTTGATTTGAGCTCAGGTACATTATTTTGCAGAATAGAAAATAAACTCTTAAAATTGTAGCTTTTTTCACAATTACTAAATAATGTTTACAGCAGACAGCCTAACTCTATTTCTACACTTCTCCATCCTATTTAAAGACAATTTTGACTTTCATGAACTTTCAGCAATTTCCAGGTGAGTCTCAGCTAAAAATATAAAAAGATGGGGAGAAATGGAGCATTTTCATATTTCAAGAATAGAGAAATTTACCTTTAAAATTACTCTTGAGATATGTCATCCATTTTTTTCCATGTGAGACTTGGTATCATTGGAAGTAAAATGAGAAATTAAAAATTAAAATGATTTTAAATCAAGTAACTTGGTCATCAAGCTTATTTTCTCCATCTTATTGATAATAATAGATTTCTAAGTAGCAAATTCATTCGATAACTATTTATTGAGAGCTCACCACGCGGCGGGTGCTATACTGGATGTTGAATATTTAGCAGTGAAGATAGACAAGGAGAAAAGACAAACATGAAATAAAGTATTACACAAAATTAATAAATTACATATATGGTGTGTGTTTAAAACAAAACATACTAGATGCTGCTTGCAATTTCTTTAGGATTATATTGTTGATTAACAAAAAAAAAAAAGGGAAAGACAAAAAGCTTGACTCTAATAAGAAAAGACATTTGAAATCTGATGTTGGATTTTATAATGTCTTTGTCTTCTAAGCTCCAGGTCATGTCCTTAATGTTCATTGAAAAGGAAACCTGTTTTTCACTCAGTAATTGCTCAGCTATAATAAACTGCTAACATTTTTTTTATTACAGCATACTATGGGGGCACAGATGTTTAGGTTATGTATGTTGCCCTTGCCCCCGCTCCCCTCCTAAGTCCGAGTTTCAAATATGTCCATCCTTTGGGTGGTGCACATTGCACTCTTTGTGTATGCATATACCTGACCCCTCCTCCCTCCTCCCTCTTCCCCCCGCCCAACATCCAATAGATGTTATTCTTATATATGCACTTATGTGTTGATCAGTTAATACCAATTTGATGGTGAGTACATGTGGTGCTTGTCTTTCCATTCTTGGGATACTTCACTTAGTAGAATGCGTTCCAGCTCTATCCAGGAGTATACAAGAGGTGCTATATTACCATTGTTTCTTAAAGCTGAATAGTACTCCATGGTATACATAACCCAAAACAATAAATGTCGGCGTGGATGCAGAGCGATAGGAACACTCATGCACTGCTATTGGGACTGCAAACTAGTGCAACCTCTGTGCAAAGCAATATGGAGATAGCTTAAAGAGATACAAGTAGAAGTACCAATCTATCCAGCAATTCCATTACTGGGCATCTATCTAAAAGAGCAAATGACACTCTATAAAAAAGACACCCGCACCCGAATGTTTATAGCAGCACAATTCACAATTGCAAAGATGTGGAAACAACCCAAGTGTCCATCAATACATGAGTGGATTAATAAAATGTGGTATATGTATACCATGGAGTGCTAACATTTTTTAATTTGATATTTTACCTACTCTTTACACATAAAACACAGCAGGTTTTACTTTTCCCTAGGAACAATTTTCTCTAGAATATGAATATCTCAACAAAGTTCCTTAATTTTTAGGATCACTTTGCCTTTTCTCTGTTCAAGAAAAAAGTCCAAAGAAAAACTTTATACAATTTACTAATATTTACATAAACCTATGGCAACAACTCATAGCAGGGATAAGAGAGAATTTAGAAACTTTGATGTTGTCTTCAGTAGGGAGGAAACTGGGTGAATGAACTAAGGGAATTATGGTAACATATTTGACTATGATCCTAATTTTCTCACTGTTGAGTAGGTAGATCTTTTCATAGTTATCACATGTTATTCATGAGAATCCTTTCTGGCTATAACTCTGGCCATGAAAATGATTTCAGACAAATTCCATGATTTCATATAGAATGGGTTATTGGGTAGAATGGAATGTTACTTGGGGCAAAAGGTAGCAAGAGAAGAGATCTGTTTGAAAATCACATCATTTCAGAAGAGTTGGCATAGGTCTGTGTTCTCGCATGGTAATTCTACTTCTTGTGGATCTTACTTTTCATAGGGACTCTATGGGAGTGCGACCTTTCAATAATGAGCAGGGTGCTGGGTGTCTGTTCTGCAATAAGAATTACACAGGTTTCTGTGAAATGATTTTTAATTTTTATTTTGGATAAACAGCTCCCCAAAGGGATGCAGAACCCTTCCTCTCTAAATCTGCTCTCGTCAGTCATGCCTGATTTTGTTTCCCAGTTCTCTGCTTTATAACAAAGCTCACTTCTAAAACTTGATGTATATTTTTTACATTAAGCATTGTCTGAAATGGAGCTTGTTACCTGCTCTCTACAGGAGTTAAATCCCTTGTAGGCTATGGAATTTTTCCCATGGGTGTAGCTCTTCCTGTTGGAGGAAGCGAGATCCTCTGGTCCCAGATGTCTCCAGTAAACCACAAATGATCTCCCAAAGATATTTTTGGAGAATTTCCTCATTTCATTACTCTTATGTATGCAATAAAAAACTAATTCATCTTGGATGTATTTAACTGTGACCATTCTGAAAAAAGTGGGGAACTTTCAAAATAAGTTATCCAATGACAAGTGTCCACAAATAGATACAGAGCTCCCTTGATAA
Source organism: Avahi laniger (assembly GCA_963575035.1). Lineage (NCBI taxonomy): Eukaryota > Metazoa > Chordata > Mammalia > Primates > Indriidae > Avahi > Avahi laniger. The sequence goes on along the minus strand of CAUYSK010016768.1, from coordinate 12,823 downwards.
AGCAGAATTAATCTTTAAGACTATATTGACAAAAAGAAAATAAAGAATTCCTTTTAGAAATTTACACTATTAATCAATTTAATTAACAGAACATGTAGCAAAAATTTATGGCTTGAACATGAGATCATAAGTATGCTCAGCCATCTGAAATATGCCTTAAGTGGACAAACAAAATATGCTATATAGTTTTTGAATACTAATGCTAAATGCTTTTTTACTAACAAATATCTTTATACTTAGTCGGATTTTAGAATCTATTTTAATAGATATTATTTTACTGAAGAGAAAATAAACAGTGTTATATTTTCTTAAGCTTTTCTGCCTTATACCACACTAGCAGCTAACAAAATGAACTGTCATCTCTTTTGATCCTTAAAAAAATATGTTAAACTATAAACCAGGTAAGGAGTAGTGATTCCAGACCTCCAGAGAATGTGCGCATACTCAGTATCTTCAGAGATACTGAAGATACTGTTTGCCCTTTTCCCTCCATCAAATTTCAAGTGGCTCTGAGTACTCAGGGGTAATGGGGAATGAGCTTGTCTCATTTATCCCATGGCAAGTATTGCCCAGATGGTGACATCATCATTGAAACTTAAAACTCTTCATTATTATCAACAGCTTTGTAAACTCCAAAGTATTTCTTTGGTAATAGGCAATTTGTCATTTAATAACCTTGAGAACTTGTTTATTTTTGTCACAAAAATAAATTACACGGGTAATTTGAGTTCTCCTTACTTCAGTAATGATCTGTCATTTATGACACTTGATGACAATATGATTATTTAGAAAATACTCAAGAATTTTAAATGTCAAACGTGACATATTTTTCTTCGCTTATCTAACAAACTCCAAATATCAAAATTTTTAGTGCACACTCATGCTAAAATAGTGTATGGGTTTAAACAATAAATAAAGTGTCTCAACAACCAATTGAAGTAGGTATCATTAACCCTGATTGACACTGGTTAAATCAAAATGCAGTTGAACTAATTATGTGTACCAATTTATGTAGCTTTTCACTGACAGAGGAAGGGTGGAAATCAGATGTCTGATTCTTGGTGAGTGACCAAGATTTCGTTCAAGTAGCTCACAGACATTATAGGTACATGCAACATACGTGACTTCTTGTATCTGTGGTATTAAGATGCCAATATTCTCCATTCAGCAAAGCAGCCACTTGATTCAACTATGCTAGGCAAAACGCCATGGCAACAGCTGGCTTCTCATTCTAGCAGTGATTTCCACAATCCTGCTGGAAGGCCATCTGCTGTAGACTTTCCCCCTTCCTTTGTTCAAGCTAATTTCTATCACTGCAAGGGAATGTTAGATGCTCTTCAGAATATGATAAGGAGGCAGAGAGTAGCACAGAAATACATGTGGTACTATTCTATTAGCAGCAGAGACGAAGAGGAAAAGGAAATGGCAGAGGCAACCTATAGCAAATAATAAAAGGACTCTGATGAAAAGGATAAATGTCAAGAGGCTCTAGTTATATTAAGTGAAAAAAAGTTTTAAAGAAGGTGAAAATTAAATTTAATAAAGATACTAGCCCTGAAAAATGCTGTCTAGACAATCTGAAAATGAAGAAGCTAAATGATTGGAAGGAAGGATAAGTGCAAAATAATTAGTAGGGGACAGAAACAAAAAGATTGATTCTTATTCAATTCTCTCTTAGTAAAGCTACAAAAATAAATTAAAGCAGCAAATGCCTTTGGAAACTAGCATGAATCAAAAGAGAAATTTATAGAAACATTGATTTGGAAGATAGCTGGAAAATTATAAATTGTTTTAAACATATAATATAGAAACATGACCTAGTGATAGTTTGTTATACCTGATATCATAGATTATACACAAATTAAAATATGTAGGTTGCATTGATACAATGTATAAATTGATGATATAGTGCATTGTTCCAAAATGTATACATTAGTATGAAAGTGTACACATCATAACATCTCAAAAGCTTTTAAATCTATTGTGTGAATGATCCATTTTTCAAAATTATGAGATCATCTGATAATTGTACTAAAAATTTGATCATTTATTAACAAATGGCTGGTAACGTATTAAAAGAATAGCATCAATAGACTTTTCAAGTTACTTTGCAAGTTTATGTAGTAGTTACTCTAGTATTTGCTCCTTTGTGGTTTTAGAGACTTTCTAGTCTTAATGTTTCAATTTAAAGATGAGTGAACAAAGACTCTCACAATCAAAACTGCACGATTTTTATTTAAGCTTGTGTGTACTATTTTTAGTGTGTATGTATGTGTGCATATGTATTTTGACCCTAATGTATTTTAGCCTCCTTTAAACTAGGATCCATGATTTTATTTCTTTTTCTTCTTCAGTATCTTGCATAGGGTCTTGTGCCTAATAAATGCAGAATAAATGCTACTATCGAGTTGTTCAAAATTAAAATGAATTTGTCTCTAGTGATATAATTTTATTTCCTAAGAACACATTAGTTTTTTAGGCCAATGATTGTGATGTTTTGTAAATGCGTATAAATGTTGCTGTCATAAGACCACAAAACAATGTTATTTGCACCAATGACTTTTGAAACTCAGAGTTTCTTCCTGAACCATGCCTTAACCAACATCAAAAAACATAATGCTGATGTTTCTATTAGAGATATGTTTGATGCTAAGTATAAACTAAGGTAATCTAATGCATTGATGGATATGTTAGGGGATAGTGTAGTCCAGATCGTCTCCTGTGACACTGACAGTGACATTAGTTTCTCTGCCTCTGCTGGAGACTGATATCTTCTAGGACCATTTTATTAAACTATTTCCTCATTCCTAGAATAACAACTGGTTCAGCAACAACAAATATGTGATTGTCACTGTGGTTCACATGACCTCCAAATAGGAAGAGGTCCCTGTTCTCTACTCCAAACATGGGAGGAGCAGTGTTCTCATTATGTGAGGTTTATATCATGATTTTGCTTGCCATGTACTGAATGTGTCACATCTGATACGGATTTTTACATTGGACTACTACTGTTAAAATTGGCTCCCTAACTGTGTAAAAAAGAAACAAAAAGTGAACAAATAAGAACAGAAAAAAGTACATGCATAAAAAATGAGCTAAAAAAAGAAAAGAAAATATTAATATTGCTATTCTTTTCATAAGTCAAATGATCTTTTTCTGATATTATTATTATTCAGGAAAAATAAATCAGGGATTATTTTAAAAAAATATTCCTTAAATTTTGGCTATTTAAATAATGTCTTTTTTGTTGCCCAATCAATTTATACAGTTTTTTTGGATCCTTCTTAATAACCAAAGACACTATTTTCTAGTATATCATCCTAGAAATAACTCAGTTTAAAAGAAGCCCCTACATATTATTCTCTTCTAGTTTTGTCTGTAAAAGATGATTTAAAAATGTCTATCTTACTAAATTTTCTATCCACTTTCTAACAACTCTTTTTAAAAATTTTAACCTTTCTGATGTGATTGCCAAGATAGAATTCTAAGCCATTTGCGAATGTTACTTCTTAATCTAACCTTACTTATTCCTGCTTAAATAAGCTTGCTAGATTCTTAATAAGCTTATATTTTTTGATAAATAAAGTCCTTGTAAAATAAAACACATCACCAAGATAATTGCTTCAATCTTTCTTTAAATCATTCACTATGTGGGTATATGTGTACATTATGTGTATATATGTGTGTGTAGTTCACAATACCTAGCACGTAATACATTATATGTATACATACACGTACATGTGTGTATGTTTATGTGTGTATATATGACTAAGATCATATACATATATATACATATATATGTGTGTGTGTGTATGTAGTGAAGTTTGCAAAGTAGGTTTTTGTTGCCCTTTCACTAACACAATTTGTTTAATAGTTTTTCCTTTTTCTTAAATGCTTCAATTAATAAAGCTAATTGTTTTATGTATTATACTCTGAGTTCCATAGTATTTTTTAAAATAATGTATTACTATTTTACCCTAGAAAACATATCAATAAACACAGAAAACGAAAATTTTAACACATTTATACCTATATTACAATCTATGTTTCACCAAAAAAGTCAGGCTGTTTAATTTTAGCTGCTACTAAGTACATTATTCCTTCATTCACTTATCCAACAATATTTGTTGGGAACCTTCTGTAATACATGCAAATGTTTTTGTTGGGCATTTCTGTATACTGAATATTTTTGTCCCCTCAAAATTTATATATTGAAATTTTAACTCCCAAAGTGATGACGTTAGGAGGTGGGACCTTTGGGAAGTGATTTAGTCCTGAGGGCTGAGCCATCATGGATGGGATTCATGCTCTTACAAAAGAGACACCAGAAAGCTCTCTTGCCGCTTCCTCTAAGTAAGGACACAGGAATAAGACAGCCAAACATGAACTGGGACGTAGACCATCACCAAACAACAAGTCTTTCAGCACCTTGATCTTGGATTTTCCAGCTTCCAGAACCGTGAAAAATAAACTTTTGTTATTTTGAAGCCAGTCAGTCTATGGTACTCTGTTATAGCAGCCTGAATGGACGGAGGTATTGTTAAGACTTCCACAATAAATGTGTTATTATAACCCTCTACAAAGTTTTACATTGCTTTCAGCTTCTCCTAGTATATTTAATGCCAATCTGTATTTGTATCTGAATAAAAACATATAATGGTCTCTATATAAACAAGTTTGTAAAGTTTTTGGCATCCGTGAATGTTCAGGAAGAAAAACAGTCACGTGAAAAAAATCCACAAAAAATACTGACAAAAGTTCATCTGTTCTATTTATGAAAATGAATATGTCAGGTATATTCATAGTCAATCAGGAGAGAGTGACAAGAAAATACATTTTCAAAGTAAGTGAAATTGGAGATAATTATTACTATCTCTATTCCTGTGGGTAGAGAAAGAAAAGTCATAAACTCAGAAAATTATTTTAAATGATACCTGAGTGATTCTCAGAGCCCTATAATCTTCATTTACCATAGACATGATGTAGCTACCTGCCTAGTCATTTCCAAGAATTTTGTCTAGATTCCTTCAGTCTTTGTTTCTGTGATTTTACAGAATGAATAAATAATTTAATTCAGGGTACAGTATCACTACTTGAAGAGACAAAAAAAGTTTCTGCTGGGTTTTTTTATTGTATTTATTGAAATTTAATTCAAAAAAAGCTTCCGTGTATCCATAAATTTTATTTAACATTAAAATTAGCTTTGAAACTATACTTTTTTCAAAATAAAGAGAATCAAAGATCCTCTTTATATTAACAATAATAACGTAAAGAAATTTGAAGAATAAATGGTCATGTTTATGCACATATATTAGAATACCATTTGTGGATATATAGGTATAAATGATAGCTTGGCTAACAAAACTGTATTAGTATACATCAAATTTGTTCAAAAGAGACTGTGATTCCATGCCTTGATAATCAAATATGTGAGACAAGTAGAAAAATTTCTGTTACAAAAATACTGGGAACTAAGTTGGGAGTTGGTGGTTCAAAAACAATAAGAAACAATAAGAAAGTAATGCTTCTTAAGTCCAGTTTATAAGCATTTGCAATTTCTGTCTATTAATACAGGTCCATCCCAATATATAAATAACTTTGTGTAGGCAGACTGACTAAACTTCAAATGCAATTGATTTAGAAAAGGAATGATTTTTTATGTTATTCTTCAAAATGAAAAATACAATTAAAAATCAAGGGCAAAATTTCTTTCCCTTCTCAATTCTGTGGCTACCCTGCTATTTTTTAACCTTCTTTCTTTTAAGAGACTGAATTATGTTTTACTGGCTCATTGCCCTTTTTGTGAGGTAATTTCTCAATGTACATTCTGAGGTCTCCTTGACTCATTCTTTGAAGATTAATTTTATTACATGGGATTGCTATGTGCATTATCTGCATAGAAACCTTGTACTTTCAAAATTCATTCTGACAACTCAAAGATACATCATAAACTTTTCTTCCTTCCCTCTCTCCTCACCTCCCTCTCTCTTTCCCTTCCCCCTCCCTTTCTCTTTTTTCCCTTTCCTTTCTTCCTTTCTTTCTTTTTGATGCAGACTTGTTATTTTATATATGTATCATTATATATATATATAATGCCATTAGTTTCATATTAATATAATTGCTCCAGAAATTAACTTTAGAATGTTGACTCCCAAAGGAGTCCCCATTTTTAGTAAAGATTTATTCCTTTTCTCAGTGACAATTAACATAATCAGGAACTGCTGTATCCTCATTTTTATAAACTATGAAACCTTGTACACTATTCTTACTTTACTCATAGAAGAGGAAGGCCCAAGAGTCATCATGAAATTTAGTTTATTATCACACTGGACATAGGTACCTATATATTATTATCTGTAAAAGTTATTAGTTAATAATACACACGATGAAGAAATTTCAGGTATTAACTGACATAATCTTTCCATTTAATATGAATCTGAGGCTTAGAAGCGTGCAAATTCACACACAATTGAAGAGTTTGCAGATCTTAGTTAGAGCCCAGGTAACCACTCTTTCAATATCAAGTTCTTTTTATTACAAATAAATCCACTGATAAATTTATATTTTTGTTTGGCCTACATCATTAGCAGTAACAGTCACGAATATCTGACTACCAGAGTGGCTGACAGAGAATAGTCAGTTAATCCCTTTTTAATTGAACAATATCTCATACTATTTTATTATCACATAAGTTTGTGGTAGAGGTATCATTAATTGAATTTTACATATTGGGAAACTGAGGGTCAGTACGTAAATTAATTACCCAAGATTAACCAACTGGTAAATGGGAAAAATGAGAAATTCTAATTTTGATTTAGGGCTTTTCTGATTCTCCTATATGTTTATACATATTTAACATTCAATCATAATTTGATAACCTCTCATTTATTTTTGTCATGAATAAAAATGGGCTTTATACTTTAAATTTAAATTTTATAGTAGTCTGTTCACTATAGTGAATCTGATTTGGAATTATAATATGTGTAATACAGAGGAGTTTATTATAAGATATTCTTCAGAATGGCTATCAGTTTTTCCATTCTTCTTAGTACTGTCAGCACCGAAAGCCAGAAAAGCAGTTTTTAAAACACTACCCAGAAGAAATAATAGAAATTAATGAGACAGTGTGATCTATTTTATGGCTTACTTATTGAAGTCACATTTTGCAAAAGATGAGTAATTTTAAATTAACTTATAATCAACTGGAACTGAATTCTAGACATCAATGTTCAATATCAATATGAGAAATAACATATTAATCACCTACATATTTATTGCTTTGTCCCATACTAAATAATTTACAGCATATGTTAAAGGGAAGAAATGACTCAAATTTGCAAATTTAATCTGCAGTAAACACATGAACTTAAATATAACATGTGGTCCTTTTCATCCTTTCCTTAGTAGGCAGTACTCACTGAAGTAACTAATTTTTGTGGTAATAATTATTTTTTATGTATTATCCAAGTTCTTTTCTCAAATTTTTTCTGTGACCAATGATATTTTACACACACACACACACACACACACACACAACTGGTAAAATAAATGATGACACATTATAAATTGAAAATACGGTGTTTTTGCTTAAAAAATGAGTAACCTATAAAAACTAGTAATATAATGATCTGCAAAACATATTATTTAACAGAAACAAGCAGCGCAAGTAAGCATGAGAGTACCACAGACGTTAAAATGGAAGGGCAGGAGATACACATGCATTCTCTATGTGTGAGCACTCAGTATTTTGCAGTAATACTTAGGAGACTGATTACAGTGTCTGTCTTTAGAGAGGAGACTAGGGTCAGGGTATTAAGAAGGTGACTGATTTTTCTTTATACAGTCTTTGTGCTGTTTGAATTTTTTTAATCATGTACATATATTATATCAGAAAAATAACATGTATGTTGTCAGTGTTTGTGATCCTCATGTCTTCTAAGGTTTGTGTTTGTGATCTTCTAGTACATCTTTGTTCTGTGCAATAACAGGGTTTATCAAAGTTTCCAATTGTGTTCCGATATTATAAGTCAACTGAAAATGTTATGAGACTAGATGATAACAAAACATTTTCAAAAAATCTTATAAATTGCATTTCTATAATATTGTTACTTAAAAAGCCTATAACTCATCAGCCTCTTTTACATATCATATTATTGTAATAATGTAAATATAATTTAAAAAAACATATCTTCTAGAAAGAATTTTCATTTTGCCAAAATTATTTATTAGAGTTCATTTTTTTTTTCCTCTTCAATTTTAGAGCAGATAGCTCTCAGGATCCAGTGTAAGTAATTTGGATGCCAGTTCTTATTTTGGACATATATCAAAAAAGAAGGGAGTTTATTGAGGAAAGAATGAAAAAGGTAATAAAGAATTTGAAAACTTAATTTGACTTTATTATTATAATGTTTTCATTATGTGCCTTTTCACTATTGGATTCTTAAAGAACAGTGACATGTTCAAAGAGGTAAATAAAGAACATACCTTTCAATTATTTATTTGCTGAAGAGCAAAGCCAAGTAATTACTATTCACTAACTCACATCATTTTACCTGTTACCAGTACTCTCCCAAATACTGATTTTTAAGGAATGAAGAGTTGCATTCACTGAATTTGAGATTACTCCTCGGAGAGACTCCCAATGTCTGTGGCTGAGTCACGTTAGCTCTCCTAAGCCCTATTTAAATAGTTGTGTTAGTTTTCAACTATTGGTGTCACAAATTACCACAAAATTAACGGCTTAAACAACACAAATTTTTTTTCGTATAGTTCTGGAGGTGAGAAGTCTAAAATCAGTCTCACAGGGTGAAAGTCAAAGCTTCAACATGACTGGTTCTTTCTGAAGGCTCTAAGGGGAGAATTATTTTTCTTGCTTTTTGTCAACTTTGACAAGTCACCCGTATTCCTTGGCCTTTCTTTCATCAATTCAACCTCTCACTTCTGTGCTCACGTTTCCTGTTCTTTCTGACTCCTTCTGACTTCCTCTTACAGGAACTCTTGTGAGTACACTGAGCCCACTAGGATAATCCAGAATAACCTCTCCATTTCAAGACCATTAATGTCATCACATCTACAGAGGTCTTTTTGTTGTACAAGGTAACACTCACAGGTTGCAGGGATTAGGAAGTGAACAGTTTTAGGGCACCAATGGTCAGCCTACAATAGTAGGTTACACACACAAGTCTTAGAAAAGGTCTCAACATAGTTAGGCATTTACTTTCTTCTCTTCTTGGATAGGAGGCATGAGTGACTACATCCTCCAAATTGTATTTGCAAATCGAAATTAATTCTGCTTTTAGCTCTTTATGCAATTCTGGCTTTCATCCTTTCAGCTTTGAGGATTTGTATTTTGTGAAGGCTAATAGGTAATAAGCTGCCTCATTGCCTTCTTAAGTCACAACCACCATTTCTATGGTAATTTAAAATCTCATAATCTATTTCTTTATAAATTCCTTTGAGTTTGTAACAAGGCCCAAGTTTAAAGCTTCCTATAACCACCAATTATATTAAATAAAGAACCTTGAAATAATGCAGGCATGTGGTCTTCTGAGACCAGGATGCCATCAAATAACTCCTCGTCATGAGCTAGAATTTATCATCATTCGTTCTATATCATCAGAAAGTTCAGAATTAGAAGGAAGAGTTCAGGTTATTCATTATTATTTTCCATACATAAAATAGATTTTTCTGTAGTGTAAGCTCATATCTTTCTAAATGTTGCAATATATTAAAAAGCAGTAACAATTTCTTACCCTGCAATAATATTTAAAGATAATTCAAGAACTTTCATTTTAATATATTATTATTTCAAAGATGTCTTCAAAATAGAGGAGATTTCCTCATATGTGTCTGTTACAAATACATATTTGGATGTTGATACAGGGCTAATTTGAAAATACGTCTCTTTTAAAGAATGGATTTTTTTCAAATATATGCATACTATTGAAACAAAAGTGTTGAAAACCTTTATCATGTTTTATAAATTCTGATTTTAATGATGGCTTGATATTTCTCTTGTTCTGAATTTTTTGTCATATGGTTTCTGTGTGTCCTATTTTATTATCGTTTGTTCTATCTTGTTTTAAATTTGGATTGTTACTGTTTTTCTTCTTCATATCAATATATGTATGCACAATATGTAGTTTATTATTTTTTCTATTAGTGTTACTAGTAGTGTTACCTATAATATTAAAAGATATGTTTAAAATAATTTCCTCCAGTTTTAATTGCAACTTTTAATGTGTGTGTATGTATACATAATGTGTATGTATACATAATGTGTGTGTATATATGTATATGTATACACACAAATATATGTGTATCCACATGTATATATTTATTAAATTAAATTATTGTTGAAACCAAAGGACACAAGTTTTATCAAAACAGAGCACTGTGAAAGAAATTTTGTTTTAAGAAATACAAAGCACTGTTGGCACTTAACTTTTTAAAATATGGTAAAAAGATAAGGAAGAAAGCTAACAAGTATTTACATAACTATTTCCATAAAATGGAAGTTAAATATAACTTATTATATATTTTATCTTTGATATAAATAACTTTCCTATAATTGTCAAGTTTGATTTTAATAACTTGAAGGGCTCTTTGCTTATAATCTTAAGAATATGTATGTTTTTAAGAATTAACTGCATGTGTTAGAATGCTTGCTGAGCAAACCATTTCTTCTTCACTTAAATGGGTAACTATGCTTGTCATTAACCTTCACATTGTAGGTACACTGATTTGGTTCTGAAAACTGAGTAAAGATAATTGTAGAAAGAAATATGTCTGAAATCACTACTTGCAAAACCTATTTTGCCATTAAATTAACTTTAGAACACAGTGCAAAACTCTCATTCTCCCACACTACTGTTATTATATAATGATAATGAAGAAATTCTCACACTTATTTTTGTTCATTCCTTAGGCCATATTTCCCACACCGTCTACCACTCCATTTGTATGACTATGATTGTGAATATTCTCCTTCTATTGCTACTGTAACAAATTACCACAAACTTGATAGCTTAAAGCAAAGCAAATTTATTATTATTCATTTCTGTAGGCCAGATATCCAAATACAAGGATTTCAGTGGTATAAAATACAGATGTTGTAAGGATTGTGTTCCTTTCTGGAGGCTCCAGGAAAGATTTTGTTTTTTACCTTTTCTAGCTTTGAGAAGCCATCCATATTCCTTGGCTCTTATTCTATCTTCAAAGCCAATATCATTCTCTGTCTCTGACTCTTCCTCTTCCTCTGACGACAGCAAGGAAAGTTTCTGCTTTTAAGGACTCAAGTGATTTGATTGGATCTGCTTGGATAATCCAGAATAATTGCCCCATCTGAAGCTCCTCAACTTAATCACACCAGCGGAGTTTCTTTTTCTTGAGTATTTAAAATCTATCTCCAATTAATACATTCTTTTCTTAACAAAAAGCCTGGTATAGGCAGTTTCTTATCAGTAAAATCACTAGATTTTTACCAGGAAGCAACCTGTAAAACACATCAGTAGATTTGGATAACTGGTGCCTCAATACCTAAAGGATAAATTCCAAACCTGTTAGTGTGCATGGCAGAAAATCTCTCTCAGTCTAACTACCTCACTAACATCATGTTATGCTTGTCCCTGCATCTTATCCTTCAAGCGTATGGAGCTAAACACACTCCCTCAAACATGTCACACATTTGTGGCTGAAGATAAAGGATACGTCGGTTATGGTATTACCCCAACCAATTCCTCCTTCTAGTTTATCCTGGTACACCCAGAGCACCAGGCTGTTCTTCATATCAGATAGCCACTGTATAAAGGTCCACAGATGTTTACCTGTTGCAAGAACACATGAGGTAGTCTCATGTGAAAAGATTTAACCTTAGGAGCAATTATAATGAGAAAGCCAGCTAGCTGGTTCCTTCTGAAATCAGGCTTAGAGAATGTCATGATAATTTGCCACTCAGTTGCAAAGGTATTCTAGCAGGCTGTCATTGTAATTGTGAGAACTATAAGATAAACTCTGCAGTCGTGAGTGAGAGATAGAGATAATTATCAGTCTCCAGATAGTTGCCTCATTTCCTCACAAATATTATTGTTAATATTATTATCATTATTTAAATTCCTGATCATTTATGTACACTAGTATGATTTGGTGCTACTGCTTTGATTCATACTAAAGCATCAGTAATTTTCCTTATCGTTAATTTATACCATCTGCACAAATGCCAACACAGTGAAAAAGACAAATGATGTCTTGGTGTTATTATAAAAATAGTTATAACATATGCCCCCCTGCGAAAGGATCTAAAAGCTACCCGGGAGACTATGAGCAACATTGTGACACACAATTTTTTCTGAATCTAAAAAGTATCTGGTCCATGTAAGGTAAATGGTCTAACATATTACTTGAATGGTGTTTCCCTAGCTGGAAGGCTTTCTCCAGCTGCCTTCTGAAAAATTTGTATTGGTTAACTCATTGAGAGCCCAACTCAAGTGTCTTCTGTACTCTGTAAACTTTTTCTTTTTCTTCAAATAGAATTAACTTTAGGGGTTTACATTTTGCAAATCTGAATAGGGATTTAGAATTTTTTTTTAATAAATGATTAGGCAGTGTTTTTAAAAATCACGGCATAGAAAAGACTAATCAACCTGTGGCTCATCTGAGATCCGCCACTGCCGAAGGAATATCATCTTTCACAAGCTGGTTAGCGTGCTTACAGGCAGGCTGAGAGGTTGTTGTGACGGACACCACTTCAGAGATTCAAGTAAAAGCTACATTATGTTCTCTCCTTTGAACCTGGCATTAAATTACACAGACTATCACTTTAAAG
>CAUYSK010016767.1:0-17308 GCA_963575035.1 Avahi laniger | reverse complement strand
TTTTTTTTTTTTGGTAGAGGTGGGGTCTCACTCTTGCTCAGGCTGGTCTCGAACTCCTGAGCTCAGAATGATCCGCCCACCTCGGCCTCCCAGAGAGCTAGGATTACAGGCGTGAGCCACCGCGCCCGGCCCCCCCATCTTTATAATTTTTTAACGTAGTATTTATTGAGTGCTTACTAGTGCCAGGCAGGATTTATGTATTTACATAGATTTACTCATTGAATCCTTATAACAAGTCTATGAAATCAGTTCTGCTTTCATTCCCATCTTACAGACAGGAAAACTGAAGAAAGTAAGGAAGGGAAAGATTAAATCACTTGCCCAGAGTATACTACAGTAAGTGAACAAGCTGAGATTTGAACTCAGGCCGTCTAAATTCAATGTCTGTGATCTAAATCATCATACTACTCTCTATCTCCAATTCTAGTTTGTTTAAATTTAAATTATTGTCTAATTGTTCTCCTCACTTGACCTTGGCTTATGTATATTTTCCATATATTTTTATGTGAGTAATGTACTTGAAACATAAAAAGTTCATGTTTATGTTTTTAAAAAATCATGACATTTTTCATGTTTTGCTTAATGGATACTTGTAAATATCTGAAAATAGGATTCTTCATACAGAATATTTGTCATCATTTATTCTACTTCTGCTTTGAACATTTTCTAGGTGAATGACTGTATTAGTATTCTCATTCTGTGGTCTCTTAAGTCTAAACGTATGTTTACGTATATAGGGTCTTTTTTATGCACTACCCATGGATTGGAATTTTCAGAACAAATTTTTAACAGGCATGAATCTAAACATGGGGAGGAAGAAATATATAGCACTCAAAGGTGAGAAAAAACACCCTGTTCTTTCTATTACACTCTACTTGTATAGTTTCTTTGAATGCTCCTCGTTTTCACTGATGAAAAGAATAATTGAAGTATTCAAGCTATATACTGTAAAGACACAGAGGGGACAAGTTACCAAGGACATAAAAAGTACTTGGACATTGTAATACATCTAACTCCTAGAGATTGCCTTAGCTATGGTATTAATACAATTTCTATTCACATTCATTTGTAAAGATCAAAATATCTGGAATTCCCACCACTTGGGGAGTATCTTGTACTGGTGGTTGATTGTAAAATTGACATTATTGGCCCAGTGTGGTGGCTCACACCTGTAATCCTAGCACTCTGGAAGGCCAACGTGGAGGCAAGAGGATTGCTTGAGACCAGGTGTTTGAGATCAAACTCAAGTGAGCCTCCTGCCTCAGCCTCCCAAAGTGTTGGGATTACAGGCATGAGCCAGCACACCTGGCCAAGGCTGGAAGTTTGAGACCAGCCTAGGAAACATAGCAAGACCCCTGTCTCAACAAAAAATAATAAAAAATTAGCCCAGCATGGAGCCTGTCGTCCTAGCTACTCTGGTGGCTGAGGCAGGAGGATCACTCGAGCCCAGGAGTTTGAGGCTACACTGAGCTATGGTTGCACCACTGCACTCCAGCCTGTGGTCTCTTAAGTCTAAACGTATGTTTACGTATATAGGGTCTTTTTTATGCACTACCCATGGATTGGAAAAATAGGAACAGATTTTGTACTTTAAAGTAAATTCTCCACATAAAATAAAATAAACACGATGTGTTTTTTAAACATGGTAGCAAAAAATAAATGTGTTTTTAAAAATGTGGTGGCAATGAAGGGTGTGGAAGAGCTGGGGCTCAGGATAGAAGGGGTGAAGGGTGAGCATTTTCCAGGTGGGTGTCCACGACGATGGTTGTGAGGTCAAGTAGAAAGCAGCATGAGGGTGGCACAGTGAGGGACACCCCCTCGGTCCAAGCACCCTCCGTCTTTTTTCCCTACATTGGTTCTGCAAGAAAGAAGACTTTGCACCGGGTTTTCACTATGAATCGCAAATACGAACTTTTCTGGTCTTTAAGGAACCTCTGAGGGAATTGTCTTTGTCTAGTCCTTCCTTTTTAAAGAGGAAGAAAATGGTCCCTAAAGAAGTGGCTTTGAAATGTAAAGGGCACTAGACCTGGGTCAGATGATTCAATTAGTGTCTTTTTTCTGCATTTTCTGACCTGTGTGATCCTGGGAAAGCCATCAGCCTCTCTGGCTACAGCTTCCTCAGAGATAACATGATAATCCTACCCCCAGGCAACAGGAAGATTAAATGGGATGATGTATAACAAATCACTGTGGAAACGGTGTGCCGTCATGCAATCATTGCTGTCAAGTCGCTTACCATAGCAGGATCTGGGCTTTCACCAGAATGCAAGAAATTCTGGCCATTTTGTATAACTAATAGTCAAACAGGTATGTTCTGGTGCCTATAAATCTTCTTATATGCTTCTTTCCCTCGCAATGTAAAATATAAACCATTTCGGTTTCTTGCTTGTTCTCAGACTCCCCTTGAAGAAGATTTGAAGAGGAATTGTGCTTTTACCCAGCAGATCATTTCTCTTCTCTGCAATTGCCCTCACCACGGATTACCATAAAAACCTGTATCCTTCTCTGCAGCAAGCAGGGGGCTGTCATTTTAGGATGACTCTTTCCTTCAGAAAGAAATTCCTCTGAAGCTCTGAATGTTGAATTCAAAACATCAGTGATGTCAGGCCAGGTTTGCCTTTTAAAGAAAGGTCACTGCTGTGAGGGACGGAGCTGTGTGCAGGGCCCCAAATTGGGTGGGATCAGATTGACAGACACGCTGTTTCACCAGAAAGATTTTGATGGATAATAACAAGCTTTCTTCTTCCGAGGGTGTGCTTAATCATACAGCAACAAGATCGAAACACACTCCTCCACAATATTATTTCTCTGGCATGTTTAGAGTGAAAATACGTTTTTGTGGCTTTTACAGCCTTATAAATATGGCTGCAACCAATCTTCCCAGGCATGTATTTCCCACAATTCCCTCCCTCACCCTCAAACATAAATGTCCACGGCGCACACACACTGAGGGAAAAGCTGTTAGTGCTTTAGTTGTAGCCCTTGTCTGGAATACTGTCCTTGGCCGTTCCCCTACTGAAGTCTATCAAATTTTTGTCCATTCTTGAACCCTCATCTCTTTCATGAAGCATTCCAAGATTTTCTCTGATAAAATTAACTTCCTTTTCCTTCTTTCTGTGAGGATTCCTCTATTACAGTAGTGTTCACAGCCTGCCTTGATTAGCAATGTATTTTTATTTCTGCTTCCCTACTATGTTATGAACTCTGCTTTGACAAGGAGCAAGTCTCAGGCATCTATGTCTCCCCCACAGAAACTAAGCACTTAGTAAAGTTATCTAGAGGATAACTGTCAAAACTCTTCAAAGCTGTTCTTTTTATCTCAGGGAACTTACAGATGGTCTGTATTGGGGTTTCTTACATCTTCTTTATCGGAAAATGTGTCCAGAGAGGACAAGTCCTCAAATGGGTCTCTAAAATTAGAGCAGCCAGGAGCACCGGAAAGGATGAGAAAGTTGTGGATATGCATGGCTATGTTTTCACGTGGCAGGTGTCCCTCAGACAAGGTGGGGCAGCAAACACTGCTTAGACCAGGATGGTGGCTTAGGGGTGCCATGGAGGGGGTGAGAAAATGGGGCATTAAAGGTAATTTAAGGGTAGGGCAACATGAACATACACAAACACAAGAGAACATTTCTGGATTAAGATGAACGGGGGGCATAAACAAGATTTGTTACTAGCAGAAAGGAATTATTACCAAATCAATCAATTGCGTGCCATTTATGTCTCTATTATTAACTCCAATCCTTTCAGTGAATGTAGGTTTTCACCTCTATACGAATCATTAGCTCCTATCAGTGGATGGGAAAGTACTTGATTTCACAAGCAGTACAAAGAGGAGGCCTGCAATAAACAAGGTTACAGGGGTGTCTCACTCCAGTGGGCCAACATCTATTTTATAGCAGATATTCAAATAAGGATTTGTGGACCTTGAGTTTGAACCTCTGTCTTCCTCCATTTGGGGGTCATGGCAGGGGTGTTGCGGAAGGCAAGAAAGGAGGATAAAAGATAAGATGAGAAGCCAACTTGCCAAGACAACTCTATTCACTAGTTCTCATAAATAACAATGGTGCTAGCATTAACCAAAGTGTCATACACTGCATTTAAGCAGTGAGTGGTCATTAGTTTATATAAAAGACATAACAGCCCATTAAAATAGATATTATTATCTTCATTCTCCAGATGGGAAATAGAGGTGCAGCAAGGTTTAAAAAAGTTGTTCTAAGGCCATCCAAGTAATCGGTGGTATTGCCACACCTGTCTGATTCTAACAAAGAAGGAAAATCTGCCAAATAGCCATAATATGTTTCAAAAAAGTTAGATGAAATGATTGCAGAGAGGTAGAAAGAGATTAAATAGAGAAATTGAAAATGAAACAAAACAAAACTGCCTCTCAAATCCAAGTAGCCAAAGGACTTGGATGCCACGTATGGAGAGAATTTCAAAACACAAGAGAAAAAGAGAAGGTAAGAAAAAGAATCAATTTGGCCAAAACTAGATAGAACCTGCACCAACGTAATAGAAAGCTACAAAACAAGGAAACTAAACCGGGTCACTTAAGAAGTGAAGAAAATAAAATTCACCTGTAGAAAGAAAGCCCAAAATAGAAGACTATTTTTAAACAAGAATGAATTGGAATAGGGTGAGCATTATTTAATTTCATCAGATAGAAAAACTGAGGTAAACACTGACTCACTGACAAAGAAGGACATCTAGTTAAAGAGGACACTTTTAAGATGAAAGAGTTAGGGTTGGTTATTGGGTTTTATGTTTTTAAAACAATCTATAAAAAGGGTCAATCTGTATTCAGTTTCACAGACTGTGTACCACCCACGTGTGTTGGCACACTTGGAATGCTAGAATAGGGAAGGAAATGACTCAAAAGTTATTTAATAAAGCTGACTTCACTCAAATTGTCTGAGCCTAAAGATATTTACTCCAAAATATGAGGGCTTAGTGAATTTTACCACGGTTGATTAAAAACAAAAACCCAGTAATTTTTTGGAAGATGTGCATGATGGGAAATGTGCACATCATCTAGAAAAGTTCAAGGTCAAGGACCAGTCAGACCAATTTAAAAATTAGAAGGGAAACAGTGCCAAATATTAGCCAACTTGTAAAAACCTCAAGTGTTCAGAGATTTGGAGCTCTAGTTAAACAGCTTCAATAATCAGGGCATACAAAACTTTGTACCCTTGAGATGGAATAGTAGGCTTTTTGTATTTACTTTTATGATGAACAATGAGAAGTATTAAGCTTTCCTTTGTTTTTTTCCCAGATAATATATGTTGATCTTCAGCATGAATCATTATGCACAAAAATTTGTTGGGTATTTCAAAGTTGACAGAAAGATAAGAAATATGAGTGCACTTTTAAAAAGAAAGCACTGATGTTATACCATACTGCTTTTTAGGCCACTAGAACCATATGTTCATGATAAGAGGTGGGGGAAGGAGGCTGGAGAGAATGCTATGTTTGGACTTCAATGTGGGTTTTCTTTCAGCATTTGAAAATCACTGCCAAAAATACGGTCTAGTACACACTGACATTTGGAGAGAGTACAACTGGATCAAAGCCTTCCTCAAATGCAGGTTTCATTTGGTCACCAGTGCTATCATGCTCAAACATCTCTGTACAATCAAATATTTCTTAGGTCCAGCCAATAGTCCACTTACTCCCAGTGGCATGTGACTCAACAAAGAAATACGGCCAGTGCATAGAAATAAGATTTAACACCTGGCCCAGAAAGAGCTTGTCCAATTAGCACAGTTTGCCAGGTGGTCATTTTGGATCTAGCTCCAAGAAGAGTGACATAGTCTAGGAGCATCCCTCCAAATTAGGTAAGAATTCAGAGCAGCGGGGATCTGGGGTAGTTGCCCAGTTGCTGGGTATTCTGTACAGCGTGTCACGATTGCAGGAAAGTCTCCTAACACCATGGCTAAGGAGCACAGGACCTGGAAGCAGACAGCAGAGTTGAATCCTAACACTGACTGGGTATGACTGACAGTGTAACTGCTCTAAACCTTGGTCCTCATGGGGAAAAGGAATATTGGGTTCTACGTCTTGGACTATTTTGAAGACAAAAGGAAATAATTCACACAGAGGATCTTGGCACCTGGTAAGTGCTCAATAAATATTAGCTCTTATTAGCAAATTCTTTGGCAGCAGACTCAAGGGCTGAAAATGTAAGAAATCAAAGACATAATATCTCCAGAAGACAAAAAGTAATGGTACTAATTGGGTCTCAGGAGTCTATGCTGGCAGCAAAGAGGATGGATGCTGAAATGATCTCGTCGGCTAGGTAAGAGCCCCAGATGGATTTCTGCAGGGACATAGCAGGGGAAAGTTTAAGAAGTAGTGATCACATGAAGACGAAGAACAACCCAGTGAGTGATCACAGCCGCCATTTCTCTAGGCTGCCGTGTGCTTGGCCTGCAAGTTGTGGACCAGCCCCGATAATCTGCCTTGTGCACCAGCCTCCCATCCCAGGGAGACAGCTTGGATGTGATGAGTAGGGAGCAGCCTGTGGCTATGAAAGGGAGCAGAGAGCAAAGCTGACTGGCCAAATGGGAACTGAAGCTGTGACCTTGGCCTCATTAAAAACAGCCAGCCATGTCCTTGAATGGACCAGTTTTTCACAGACAGGCAAACCATTTGCAGAGAAAACAAAGCATGGCATGTACACACATGCAAATAAAAATATAAAAACAAACAGCAACCAAGACTTATAACTAAAATAAAAATTAATTCACAGGTATTTTTATAAACAAGCTTCTATTTCTGTGTGTGTGTGTGTGTCTGTGCACCAACTTCAAATAGCCTTGTATGAAGTTGATTCTGTCCGTAGGGTTGAAATGCTTCTGAAGTGGAGAACTATTGCTATAGCTTATATTTGAACAGACCTCATAGCTAAGTGGTCAACTTGCATTGATAGCATGTCTATACCCCTCACAGATAAATAATGTGCTGTCTTCTAAATTTTGAAAACAGAAAAATTAGTACTTCTTCAGAAATAAGCTCAGATGTGGACCTAACAGTATTAGGTAGCATAGATCTAAAGCCTCGATTACATTTGCCTTTATACAATGATGTGGAATAAGCCCTCTTAGTAAAACTACAACACCCTAAGCAGGAGGCACATCAGTAATAACAGCACCTAACTGTAATGATGCAGATGTTATATTTAATAATGGTACTTACTAGCTACTACTCACTGTTATAAGCACCGTACCTATATTGCTTAGTTTAATTCTCACAACAACCCAGTGGCAAAGGTGATATTATTATTCCTCCTTTATAGACAAAAAATACGAAGCAGAGCGAAATTCGGCAACTTGTCCAAGGTCATAGGGTGAGTAGAGTGAGGATTGCGCCCTAGGCAGCCTGACTCAGCCACAAAATTTGGGGTCATTTGTTATAGCAGTGATAGAAATCTAATCCAACCACCCCAGTTTAGATCCTCATGCCTGCTCAAAACCGATGTCCTTGCTTTTAGCCTTTCCTCTTTGCAGTTTATCCTGTCAGATTCAATGGTCATTTGTCCATTCAATTCACTTAACTAGCAACTACTGAGCACCCACCACGTGCCAGGCACTGTGATTAGGTAAGCAGAATGACGGGACCAGCCTTTTGCTGCTTGTGCTCTTGCCATTTTCTCACCTTTTATGTCCTGTCCCAATATTTGCCAGGCAAAAGGCAATTACCCTCTGGGGCATCGACCTGGCTTTGGTTGACCCCCAGAGTTTTGATTTCAGACCTTGAAACTGACGAATCATAAACTTCGCTCCCCTCCGGCTGCCTCACTGCCCACTCCCTGAATCTTGGACACATACAGCCAAGTCGTAAACCTGTTTCTTCAGAGGACAGAGTCCTTTTACTCCAGGGCCCAGCCTCAGATAACAAAGGGAACAGAGCAAGCGAGATGTGTCAATGCAATGTCCCTCAGTAGCCTGGCCAGGAGGGAGCCCACACTCTCATGAGCACTGTAGCACATTGATGTTCTCTTAGGACCTTTGATCGTGTGCCACTTTTGATTAGGATCAGAGAAGTAAGATTGTCTGCTGTCTTCTACTAGTTTATAATCCTTTTGAGAATGGAGACTCATTCATATGGGTGACTTCTTTGGTGCCTGACACATGGCGAGTGCTCAAGAAGTGTGCTGAAGGAATGAGCCTATAAGCTAGCACTCACCGTGGATAGACATCCCTGCCAGTATATACTCGCATCCTCGTGACTTCCCAACACTGATTAACAGTCTTCATTCTGAAAGCTTTCTTCCCAGCTGCAAAGTTAAACTACTGAAGTTACCCAGATAGCCATGCTCACGAGTCTGATACACATTATCAAATATCAGTAGAATCTTGAGCTTGGAGTTGAGTTTAGAGTTTACTCCAAGTCGTGACTTTACCCTTGTCAATCTTTTGTCATCATGCCTGGAGCCTGGCCCAATGCCTGGCATGTAATAGGTGAGCCATGTATGTCTGCGGAATGAATATACCAATCTAATGGTTGGTATCCTGGCCAGGTTACATCTGTGCTGGGATCTCCCTAATGCCTCGTGTCCAGTTTCACCTGCTGGTCCTTGGAGTTGCCATCTCGGTGCCAAGGTGTTTTGTGAGTGATTTCACCTCTATGCCAGACTATATGTCTGATTTTTAAAAACAGCTTTATCAAGGTATAATTTACATACAAGTCAGCCATGTTAAAGTGTGCCATTTGACGAGTTTTGTCAAATGTCAAAAGTGTGTAACCACCACCACACTCATGGTACAGAACATTTCCATCACTTCAAAGAAGTTTCCTCATGCCTTTTTGTAGTCAATCCCCTCCCAACCCCTGGTGCTAAGCAACCACTGATATGCTTTTGGTTGCTACAATTTAGCCTTTTCTAGACTTTCATATAAATGGAATCATACAGTCTTTTATATCTGGCTCTTCCACACGTTTCTGAGATGTATCCATTCCACTGCTTCCATGTGCACGAGTTTGCCCTCTGTCTTGCCTGGGCCTTTGGCTTTGGTGTGTTCCTGGCATTTGGCCTGCCTGCCTTGCCCTTTGGCACCTGTGTCCACCCAGAAAGCTGAGGGTTCCTAAATCATGGCCTTTTCTCCTGTGTGAGAGACCACGACTTCTGACCACCTGGAGAATCTACCCTTCTCCTTGCTTGGTTAGTGGTACCATTTCTCTCTGCCTACTTAGTTGCCCTAGTGAGGAATGTGGAAGTTCTCTTCCACCTTTGTACTCTCTTAGACATATTATCTGTGAATTTCATTCCAGGTAAAGGAAGGGGGCATGGCAAAATACGGTATAAAATGTTGTTCTAACAACATTTGGCTGACAGGTCTGGGAACCTTGCACCAGTTGGTAATGCTCCATCAGCTCCTTGAGGGTAGATGTCCTTTCACATTCACCTATGAGTAGCCTTTGAATCTGTCCCCACTGTTCCCAAGCCAGCTTACCATCATAATTCCATGAGTCCACTAATGTCCAACTGCTTTGCTCAGACCAGACATGTTCCCTCTGGCCATCTTAGTGACTGGTATAGGCTCTCTGTGCTCATTAGTGCAATGCAAGGATGAGTGTTTACTATGGGAACAACAAAAGGGATCTTACAAACCAGGTCTGCACATGCATATGAGTGATCATTCTCATTTTCTCAAGTCAGAGCACAGAAAAGCCACTCTCCCCATGAGCAGTGATTGCTTACTGTCTATAACCTCATTATAACCTGTGATTCATATTTGTTTTAGACAAAAGAAAATAATTTTCACGTAATGCCCAAATAGTTTATTCATCTTGAAATTACAATTCCAGGCCCTCACACATTTGTAACAGTCTCAAATTCAGAAGTACGGAAAAAGAAATATGTATCACTACACGGGGAAAAGTCCTTCACAAAGCCCATCTATTTATCATTTTGGTAGTACATGGAAAATGAGCTAATGATTTAACACTCTTAGTTATCAGGGGTCTTAGGAAGGCTTTCATCATGCCTAAGTAGCCTCAGGCAGAAAATTAGAAGGTAATGAGACCACTGGAATGACCCATTGGCATTCTAAAGACATAGAAACTAATAGCAAGAGAGGCAGATATCTTCTGAGATATCTCTACAAGAGCACAAGGTATTTTCAAATATGTTCAAAAATGAAAGGCTAAATTAAGAAAAGGTTAAATTATGCCATATGTACTCCATTTTCCAAGCAGGGAAGTGTGTAACGAGTACTCCTTAGAAAGACTTCCATCAGGAATAGCACTTAAAGTGAATAGATTTCAGTTATCTGGAAAATGCGTTCATTTATAGCTCTTACTTGGTGATAAGGCTGGATATATAAGGCATTAGTGCACTAATCGGTGAAGGATTTTATTCACGGCAGATTTATGGAGTTGCCCAGTGATATGAATACCAGTCATATAAACTTCCTCTAAGAAAGCTCAAGACTCTCCGAAGGCTGCTGGCAAGTGGGTTTTGAGTCCCCTGCCATTTACAATTGATGGGTGGAGGTTGCCTGAGTGCTGTGCTGAGAACAATTTTGATTCATATCTGGCTGCACTCAGTGGGAGAGGCTGCTGAGACTGACTGGTAACGTCGTCCACGGGCATGGGAGGAGGGCAGAGTGGCTCGATAGTCACATGTTTAATATTCTAATCTGAAGGTGCCATACATGACTGTGAAAAAGGATCATGAGTGGCCATAAGCTCTGACTGCCCCGCAGAACCTGAATCACTTTCTCCTGGTTGGATTTCTGAAACTTGGTCTGCAATTATGACTAGTGGGCCCTTTCAGGATTGTCTGTGCAAGACCTCAGACTGTCAGTTTCAATAGTGTGAACCAGACTGTGAACCCGGGGAATGGATCATTTCCATAGAGAGAGCTTCCACTGAAGTCAAATTGCTTTGAGAGATACCACAATGGGCAGAATACAAAGTCTCTGTGGTTGCCAAGACTACAACCAATATAAAAAAATGAGAATAGAAATACTAAAAACTTATACCTATGAATATGGATTGTTATGTGTGGTAAATTCTGTTAGATTTATACCAGTCTGATTTTATTCCCTATTTGCAGCAAACACAACCTATGTTATTTATTTTGGCCTTCAGAACTCCAGGATTATCTTCGCTTGTGTTCGACCAGTTTAAAAATGTGTATTCTAATGTTTCACTTTGCACCCCAAGTTTTTCTCTTTTTTCACTCAACTCTTTTATTATATCTTGATTTCAAATACCCTCTCTGAAATCCCTTTCCTACCACTCTTCCTCGTGTGTTGACTTTCCTTAGTCTCTTTCCCAGATTCCCAATTTTCCTGTTTGCAAAATTCCTATTTTTTAATTCTCCACTTTTGGAGCCCGCAGACCAGATTGACTCTGCTCCTATGTTCCTTGTTCTTATCTCTCTGCATTTTCTTTCCAGCTCCTTTGCCTCTTTTGAAATCTGATGTGTAGCTATGGTTTCCTTTCATTTCCCACACTGTAGTTCTCCCACCTTCTTTGTAACTGTGGTAGTCGTGTGCCTCAGTTTCTCTTTTGCTACCTGCTCCCTACCCCCAACTCCTGTGCTCCACATGTGCTGTAGTCTGTCCCCTCCCACCTCCTCAGGGACCTCGCCCACACCCACATGCAGGTGTCCTTTGTTTCCCAGGCTTCCTTCCACGAGGGCGACTCTCCCCTGGCCCTTCAGAAACTGCAGGTACCTGTCTTCTGCATGGTGGCAGTTGATTGGCTGGCGGCTCTGGCTTTCTTCCTTCTCTCTGCAGGGGCTGAATTACTGCCCACCTCTGGCTTCTAAGTGTTGGCTCTCTCAGCTCCAGGCTGTAATCTCAACTCAAGCTCAGAAGAACCTTTAAACAACTACGTATATTTAAATGGGGCCATTATGAGGAGAAAAGAAGAGTCAGTTTACATTCAGAACATGACATCTGTGCTGCTGTGACCTGGAGAGCAGTCTATCTGTCATGTATTGAATGCTATGCTTTAGGTGCAAACACAGCCAGGTGTTCCACATCCATTGCCATTATCGTTCTAAGTCTCATTTCCCCAAAGCCCATCTGTTGTCTTATACACACGCTCTCATCCATACCACCAGATCTGCTCCTGGTTCCCTGTGTGTTCTTTGTACAGTCCCACGTTTTGACTTTGCTCAGGCTGTTGCTTCCACTTACCCCCAGTCTCCATATGCCCAAATCCTATTTTTTCAAGGCTCAGCTCAAATACCACCCTTTCCACAAAATCTTCTCATATGTCCCACTGCAGATCCAGCAGTCTTCACATGACTCTTAAGACCTTCACTGATTTCTGCTTGCACCGAGAGTTATCTGTGTCCTGCTGGACTGAGTTTGCAAGGACACCAACCAGAGCATCTCTTAAAACAACGTGCATCAGGCACTGGGCTGCTCCTAACTCCACTAGGGGAGATGACCCCAGCCTTTGCCCAAGCTGCCCACTGGCTAGGAGAGGTCATGAGTGTTGAAGAACATTCACGTGGGTTGATTAATCAAAACAACCAGAAAACATCTCTGGGAAAAAGGCCTGTGTGTATATTTGTGCCCATTCACAAAAATGACACCTGCACCTCTCACATTTTCCAGGTTCATAAGGTTGTGGTGGGGAAGCTGGGTCATTTGAAGATGATCAGAACTCATAATAAAACAATAGCTAATATTTATTATTACTGTGTGCTAGGCACTGAGCTAAAAGTCCTGTGAGGCAGGCACTATTATTATCCCCAGTTTACAGCCAGGAAAACCGAGGCTTGGGGAGATTAACGGGCTATGCTAATTGTTCTCTTTTGCCCCTCCATATCCAGTCTCCACCCTCATGAGCCTGCTCAGTGCTCCAGGAGGCCAATCATTACTGCTGCATCCACAGGCTCCTGCCCTGGGCTTCCTACCGGACTCAGTGGGAGGCACCAGCAGGAGATCCAAGAGACCAGGGGCTGGGAGGAGAGAGAGGTCATGGATTTTTCTAGTTCCCTCCTGGGAGGTAAACAGCCAGGGCCTGCATTTCTTTTCACAAGGCCACACCTCCTGTCTGGTAGACCTTTTTACAGCCATGGGTATCAGAGGGTCCCAGGGACCCTCTGTTCCTTGCACCTGCAGGCGATTATGGACCCAAGTGCTTCACAGGACCCTTGCTGATTTCCCCGAACCTTATTGTAATGACTTGAATTGTGCCCCCTCAAAAAAGATACCTTGAAATCCTAACCCCCCATACCTTAGAATATAATCTTATTTGGAAATAGGGTGGTTGCAGATGTTATTAGTTGAGATAAGGAGTAGGGAGAGCCTAATCCAATGTGACTGGAGTCTTTATAAGACCATGGCCATGTGAAGACAGAGAGACACACAGGGAGAACGAAGGCAGAGATTCGAGTTATGTGGCTGTACCCAAGGAACACCAAAGGTTGCTGGTCACCACCATGAGCTAAGAAGAGGCAAGGAAGGATTCCACTACAGGTTTCAGGGGGAGTATGACCCTTCTACTAATAACACCTTGATTTCAGACTTTTAGCTTCCAGAACTTCAAGACAATTATTAGGTTATTAAGTACGAAATGTCCGATTTCCTTAAATACTGTTTGACAGTTGATAATATCTCTGATATTTCACTTTGACAATTCTTGTTTTATGTTTATTGTGAAGGTACATCCTCATTCTTTCAAATGCATGGTCTGGCTTGTGATTATCTTTCAAATCTTTTTTAGAGCAATTTTTGTGAAACCATTTATAAGTCAACAATTCCTGTTATTTTCGAATGTGAATTCTGTCGTGAAACCAATGCTGTGAAGATAGCTTGAAATATCAACGAAGTGTTTGCAAAGGATGTGGCTAATGAATGTACAGCATGTTGAGTTCCGGAAGTTCCATTCTGGTGATTTTAATCTTGAAAATGAGCCACATGGGTGACCTGAGACCAAGGTGGATAATGATGAGCTGAAAGTTGTAGTAGAAGTGAATCCATCTCAACCTACATGTGAATTAGCATCAAGGTTTCATGTTACTATTCCAACAATATTGAACTATTTGAAACAAATTAGCAAAGTAAAGAAGCTGGATAGATGCGTACTGCATGAATTAAATGAACATCAGAAAAGAAGTCGTCTCAAAGCTTGCCTTTCTTTGCTGTCATGACATAAAGGTGAATCATTTCTACACTGTATTGTTACATGTGATGAAAAATGGATTCTTTCTCACGATCACAAGCATTTGGCACAATAATTGGATAACGATGAAGTGCTGAAACACAGTCCAAAATTGAAAATTCATCAAAAAAATTTAATGGTGTCTATTTAGTGGTCCAGTGCTGGTATAATCCACTACAGCTTCATGAAATCTGGTCAATCCATCACAGAGGATGTCTATTGCAACCAATTGGATGAAGTGATAAGGATGCTTGCAATTAAGTAGCTGAGATTGGTCAATAGAGACAGGCCAATCCCCTTGCACGACAACACTCAACCACATGTTGCATAAACATCACTGTTCAAACTACAGAGGCTGGACTTGGAAACTCTCTGTCATCCACAGTGTTCACCAGCCCTTGTACCAATGGACTATCACTTCTTCCAGGCTTTGGACCACTTCTTGCAAGGAAAAATATTCAATGCTCAACAAGCTGTGGAAAATGCCCTTTGAGATTTCATTGTCACTCACTCTCCAGGCTTCTTTACTGCTGGCATAAGCAACCTGAAGTTAAGATGGTAAAATCATATCGATAGTTTATGCACATATTTTGATTAATATTACTGCTTCCTATTTGAGATATAATAAACTAAACTTTTGATTTGAAATTGGACATTTCATATTTGATGGATGAAGTGTACATAGTGCTGTGCTAACTCCATCAGTGCCATTTGGCTTGAGCTAGTTTTACAAACTGTATTTTTGGTGTTGATGACATGCCTGATTTTTCGCTCTCAGACCACGTGGGTCTGTGTTAACTGGCAAGAGCCAGGAGGAAGAGGAAGCACTTAAGAATGCTGATTTCCTGAAGAGGCACAAACACACCTGGAATGGTACAAGTGGAATCAGGGTCCATGGAGGTCAGGGTTTTCAAATATACTCATGAGCCTCTCATGAATACCATCAACAGAACAGCCAGGCAAGAGCTCAGGTCCCAACCTCTGTTGCCATCAGAGCCTAAAACTACAGAACAGTATGTTCATTTTTAAGGTGAATAGGCAGGGAATTATGAGGGGACCAAGCTCCTTTTGAATGCAAATAGGTTGGCCACTTGGAAAGCTACAGTTCTTCCAGATGAAAAAGAAATAAAAAGCAAACAGATGAAAGGTACAGATCTGAAAGTTTCCCTCTGATTGTTCTGCCCTCTGGACCATCTTGGTGCCTCTGTCTTTCCATATCCCAGCTCCTGCCCTAGGGAAGCAGGTGGAGGAAGCTGCTGTCTGAGTAATTGCTGCTCTACCATTTCTTTCAAGGATGGTACTATTTTTAGTAGAAGTGACTCATTCATACAAGTAGGTACAGGTGGGGGGTGGTGGTGGGAGCTTCTTAGTGACGACTTAACCTTCATGTCTTGCTGCACTTATATTTATCCTCATGCTTTATCCTTTCTCTCCATGATCACTACACACCAGTTTTAAGGATGGTGGCTCCAAGTCGTCCTGAGAAGGGGGACAGATGAGGCTAGCAGTTCAGAAGTGGGAAAAAAGATTGAGAAATTCTTCTTCAGAGGCCTCATGCTTTGCTATGGAGTGACAAAGAGTTGTATTAGGAATTGGAAGATTTAGAAGCCTTGGGTTGAAAGTATTTCTTTGTGAAAAGGCTGCTTTCTGATCCCGAGCATCCATTTTTCCTCTTGTGAAAGGGAAGCTTATACCAGAACTTTCAGCACAGCCAAGACCACCACCAAGCTTACAGACCCTGGGCACTGGGCGCTGGGCAAAGTGCTTCACAGACTATCTCATGTAATCTTGATGGCACTTTTATGAGACAGGGCTGGTCATTATCCTATTTTATAGATAAGGAAGCTGAGGCTTAGAGAGGTTTTGTACTTTCCTCAAGGTAGTAAATAGCAAAGCCTAAAGAAAAAACAAAGCCAGGCTTGGAACTCAGATACCTAGTAATTCTGGCCCAGCAGGGCGTGGCTAGTACTCCAGAGCCTACCAGCTAGTGATCTTGCTACAGGAGCCAGTTTTTGAACATGTGTGCAGTCCTTTTCATTCGGGATTTACTGCCTTCCTCTGTCGTGAGAAACTCCATCTCTGTGATTCTGCGGGCTTGCTGAGAAAAGTCCTGCCATGACCAGCACTGAACTGCACATCCTGAGAAGACAGGGGCAGTGCCTGGCACAGAGTAGGACCCAAGTACTTGTTCTTCAAGTTCCCTCTCCTCAAGTCACACTGACCTCTGTTCTGCCGGTTTGCGGTGGTTGCCGTGCCCTGTATTGTTTACCTCCAAGGTAAGCACACATCCCCTCAATTAATTCACAAGCGCTTGGACAGAGGCAAGGATTACACTTTGATTCTCCTGCAGAATCCACTGAGATACTTGTAGTCTCCAAGCCTGGGGTTCCTTCCAGGCCTCCCTGTCTTGGTACATGTTGTTACTTCCGTCCGGAATGTTCTTTGCCCTTCTCTTTTGAGAAGTGACACCTATTCTCAAAAAAGCACCCTGTCCCCTGCCACCTCTCAATTTTATTTTATTTATTTATTTGTTTTTGAGATAGAATCTCACTCTGTTGCCCAGGCTAGAGTGCCATGGTGTCAGCCTAGCTCACAGCAACCTCAAACTCCTGGGCTCAAGTGATCCTCCTGCCTCAGCCTCCCGAGTAGCTGGGACTACAATCACGCACTACCATGCCTGGCTAATTTTTCTATTTTTTGTAGAGATGGGGTCTTGCTCTTGCTCAGGCTGATCTCGAACTCCTGAGTCAAGCGATCCTCCCTCCTCGGCCTCCCAGAGTCCTAGGATTATAGGCATGAGCCACCATGTCCAGCTTCAATTTGATTTAATGTCTGTTTTACAAACATCTTTTCTTTTTTTTTTTTTTGGAGACAGAGTCTCACTTTGTTGCACTGGCTAGAGTGAGTGCCCTGGCGTCAGCCTAGCTCACAGCAAACTCAGACTCCTGGGCTCAAGCAATCCTACTATCTCAGCCTCCCAAGTAGCTGGGACTACAGGCATGCGCCACCATGCCCGGCTAATTTTTTCTATATATTTTTAGCTGTCCAATTAATTTCTTTCTATTTTTGGTAGAGACGGGGTCTCGCTCTTGCTCAGGCTGGTCTCGAACCCCTGAGCTCAAACAATCTGCCCGCTTCGGCCTCCCAGAGTGCTAGGATTACAGGTGTGAGCCAC
>CAUYSK010016762.1:0-12307 GCA_963575035.1 Avahi laniger | reverse complement strand
TGCAATGTGCACCACCCAAATGATGGACATATTTGAAACTCGGACTTAGGGAGGGAAGTGGGGGCAAGGGCAACATATGTAACAGAAACATCTGTACCCCCATAATATGCTGAAATAAATTAAAAAATTAAAAAAAAAAAGAACTACATGCTAGAGACAGTACACTTCTTTATTTCAAGCTACATTACAAAATATAGCAATTAAGACAATATGGTACTGTCATAAAAATGGACAAATAGACCAATGTAACATCATAGAGACCCCAAAAAATAAACTCAAGCATACGTCGTTAAATCTTTGATAAGGGTACCAAGAGTACGCAATAGGGAAAGGAGAGTCTATTCAATAAACGATGTTGGGAAAACAAAATCTACATGCAGAAGAACGAAATTGGATCCTTTTCTTTCACCTTATACAAAAATCATCTCAAAATGGATTGAAGATTTAAATATAAGACCTGAAACTCTAAAACTATTAGAAGAAAACAGCAGCGAAGCTCCATGACATTTGCCTGCACAGTGATTTTTTAAGTGTGATCCCAAAAGCAACAGAAGCAGAAATAGACAGATGAGATTATCACAAACGACAAAGCTTCTGCACAGCAAAGGAAACACTCAAAAACATGAAGATAGAACCCACAGAATGGGAGAATATGTTTGCAAACCACATATCTAATAAGGGGTTAATATCCAAAATAGGTAAAGAACTCAAAAGAACTCATTGGCAAGAAAAACAAAACCCATTTAAAAAATGGGCAAAGAACCTGAATAGACATTTCTCAAAAGACATAAATTGGCCAACAGGTATATGAAAAAATGATCAGCATCACAATCACTAGGAAAATGAAAATTAAAGCCACATGAAATATCTCCTCACACTTGTTATAATGTCTATTAACAAAAAGATGAAAGATGAAAGATATTGGAGAGAATGTGGAAAATGTTGGTGGGTATGTAAATTAGTATAGTCATTATGAAATTAGTATGGAGATTCCTCAAAAAATAAAAGTGGAATTACCATATGATCCAGCAACCACACTACTAGGTATGTATTCAGAGAAAATAAAATCAGTATATTAAAGATACATCTGCACTCACATGTTCATTGTAGCATTATTCACAATAGTCAAGATATGTAACTATGTGACAACAAGTGTCTATCAACAAATGAATAGATAAAAAGAATACGGTATACATACAAAATGAAATACTATTCAGCCTTAAAGAAAAGACAGTTGGGTTATTTGAAACAACATAGATGAACCTAGAAGATATTATGTTAAGTGAAATAAGCCAGACACAGAAAGACAGATACCACAGCTCTCATCCATGTGGAATCTAAAAAAGTCAAATTCATAAAAACACAGAGTAGAATGGTGGTTACCAGAGACTGTGGTCATGGGAGTATGGGGTGATGTCGGGGGAGATGTTGGATCATGGATACAAAATTTCTGTTATATAGACGGAAAAAGTTCAAAAGATCTATCATCAGCCGGGCGTGGTGGTTCACTCCTGTAATCCTAGCACTCTGAGAGGCTGAGGCAGGAGGATCGTTTGAGCTCAGGAGTTAGAGATCAGCCTGAGCAAAAGCGAGACCCCGTCTCTACTAAAAAAATAGAAAGAAATTAGCTGGACAACTAAAAATATATATATATATAAAATTAGCCAGGTATGGTGGCGCATGCCTACAGTCCCAGCTACTCGGGAGGCTGAAGCAATAGGATTGCTTGAGCCCAGGAGTTTGAGGTTGCTGTGAGCTAGGCTGACACCATGGCACTCACTCTAGCCAGGGCAACAGAGTGAGACGCTGATGCAAAAAAAAAAAAAAATCTATCGTGAAATATGGTGACTATAGTTAATATTGTGCTCTTGAAAATTTCTGAGAGAGGATTTTAAGTGTTCTCATCACAAAAAATGACAAATATGTTAGATAATGCATATGTCAATCTGATCAACTGAGCCATTCCACAATGTATATGTATTTCAATAATCGTGTTTTATGTGATAAATATATATTTACTTTATCAATATAAAAATTTATAAAAACAAAATAAGTAAAATTGTATTTTGTTATGCACAACCCCCAGGCATATAAACATAAAAGACTAAATTGATAACACTGGTTATGTCCAAATACTGATATTGTTCCTCATATGTATTTTCTATTTTTTTGAAAATATGATGTACCTGCTTAAAAATAAACCAAATTAAAACTGTCAACAGAGCTATTTTAAATGTTATAGCCAAAATTTAAAATATAAAATGCATTTATCCTGATCTTTTAGGATATAGCATACATTTTCATAAAGAAATGTAATGGAAAAAATTATCTACACCCTCATATTTCATATACCAAAATCATATGGCAGATACCTTTTTCTCTTCAATTGACTCTTTTGGTTTGTAAAGCTTCTGAAGTGTTTGTATTCTCTCTAGTAATAATTGCATAAACTCTTTTCTTCCATTATTTAAACATGGTAATTTCTAAATAAGTTAACAATTTCTAAGTCATGTCTGCTGCTAAAAATTGCAATTGAATCCAAATGTGTTTTGAGAAATATGTGTTCTATTTATTAATCAAGAAGAAAATATTGCAAATTATTGCTTGACTGTTTTATACATTTCTGAAATATTCACAAATATCATTTCTCCTGTTCCTTTTTAGTGTCAGGAACTATACTTTTTAAAGAATGCATTATACACATTACAATTCATTCCCTAAATCTATTCAGTCAACCAGAGGAAAAATACATTGAACAAGTCATTACTTTCGCTGTGGGGGAAAGGAGCGGTTCCTCAGTTCCATCAACTATGGTTAAATCAGAAATGGCAAAATATATTTCTCAGTTTATAAGATGGAGAACTGCGGGGTTGAAAAACTAAGTTCTGGCTGGCAGTATATCCTCTTTCCTGTCACATTTGTAACCAACAGAACTGTAGTTACTTGCTCTGAGTTTGAACTTTATAATATTTTTCTTATTTCCTGTATATGGTACATGCGTTTTATAGTCTATTTTATTTTATACGCTATAAATTTAAAGTTGAAATTCCAAATTCAGAAGTTTAATTGTGCATTTCCCTAAAGTTTTATTTAGGTTATTTAAAGATATTTAATTTCCCTACTACATATGAAATTCACATTACTATAAATCCCACTACTTATACAAAAATAGAAGGCAAAGAAAGCCCCATCCCGTTGTCTGTCATTTTTTTCAAACTAAAACATTGGTTCATAAAGAGAGGAGATGCTGCTCTGTGTCTCAAAAACAGTTAATATTTGCCTCTATGAGAAAGCAGAAATAAATATTTTTATTCCCTTTTCCCAAAGGCAATTTGTACATGTGCGTGTACTAGGAAAAATTAAGCTTACTCAGAGAGAGGTCTGGCCTTTAACCTCAGCTTCAGGAACTCATCTTTAGATCTTCAGAATGCCCTGCTTGATAGAGTGTTTTTCTTTATCTGGAAGCCTAGGACCCCACCTGATAGTCTAACAATGTGAGTTACTGTAGGACTTTGGTCTGTATTGTATCTGATCAGCCTCTAGATGGGGTGAAGGCTAACGGTCAGTCACACAGTCAGTCAACTACATCTATGTGCTTGAGCCTGAATAAAACTCTGGAACCAATGCTTAGGTAAGCTTCTCTGGTTGCAAATATTTCATACAGATTGTTATATTTGATTGTTAGGAAAGTTAACACTGTCTCCAAGCCCATCGGAATAAGACAACTAAAAGCAGAACTTTCATGGACTCTGTTCCATGCATCTCTTGCCTTGGCTGGTTTTAATCTATATTCTTTCCCTGTAATAAACTGTAAGCACAAATATAACAACGTTTAGTGAGTTCTGTGAATACTTCTTGTGAAGTGTTACAACTGAAGGTAGTCCTGGGAACCCCAAGTTTGTAGGTGGTATCAGAAATCAGAGTGGTCTTGTAGACTGCTCACTAACTTTACAGTGTGATGAGACTACAGTTGTGTACATATTATCCAACGAAGTAATTTTGTAATTTATTTTAATCTACAAAGAAAGAACTAGTTTATCAACTTTGGGAATATTACCCTCTGCGGTTTTTTATTTTCCTATATATTCACACTTCAAATGGTATGATATAATAAATAGCTTCCAAATATGAATGTTCCTTCCTATTGAGGAATGAATGGTAGCCAGTTTTCTAGATATGATGTTTCAGAATGCTTAGACAAAGAATTAGATATGTGTATAATTAACACCCAATATCAGGGAATCTTAAGAAAGAAAAAAAAAGTGACACACCTATCTATATTAATACCTCTATTGATCTATAACAAAAATTATAATTAAATATAATAAAATATTGAAGTTTTTGAATTCTGTATTTTGAAAATGTCAATAGCAAAGAAAAAAGGCTATGTTTAAAAACATTATGTTTAAATCAAGAATGAGCTGCAGAAAAGTTATTTGAAGAAAAAATAGAATATTTTACTACAATAATGTAACATTTTAGTCTACTCATATTACCCTTCAAATACCACATGTACATACTGCTTAAAAAATTTGCAATTTTCAAACAAATATTTCATTCATTATGTGTTTGTGGAACATTTACTATTTCCCAGGTCCATGGCTAATATTGCGAATACAATTTGGAACAGGACAAATATTCTTGACCTAAAATGACCTTCATGCCAATGAAGACCAGTAAATAGAACATCACAATGTAGCATGAAAACAGCAGGACACTGTGGAGTGGGCACCATAGAAAAACGTTGGAAAGACTTGGAATCCAATTTAAAATCCAGTTAGGGAAGTCCCTCAGGATATTTTATTATATTTGGGTAAAGTGTGTTGAGGGTATAGAGAGAGCAAATGCAGTAAAAAAAAAAAAAAAAAGGCATAGAGGCATGAAGGAGAGCTTTATCAAGAGTCTGTAGTTAAGTGGTAAAGAATACTATGGAATTACAGTTATTACCAAGTATTATAAGGTGGTGAATAAGGTGAGATAATGGTGACAAGATTAGAAGAGGTAAAATTAGGAAGGCTTTGGTTTTGCTTTTCATCCTCAAGACAAAGGCCATGATTAGATTTGTTATTTACTTAAGAATTCTCTGGCTTCCATGGAGACAATGAATTTTGGGAGTGAAAGACTGAAAGTGAGTTAAAGCAGCTGCTATACATCTTAATCCATGTAAGAGAGGGCAACTTAAATTTAAGTTTTGACTATTTAAAATTTTATTTTGAAATACATTATTATTTTGGTCTATATACTCTGTTAGAATCTCTTGTAATTAGAAAAGACAAATTATTTTCTTTAAAATTTTAGAGTCAAAAAGTCTCTAAGATATCTAGATATCAAATCTTTTCATTCTTTTTATTAAATCTAACTCAAGCTTCCACCACAATAATCAGATTAAGTGACCAGAGTTAAATTCTGATTAGCATGGCCCTTATTTTTCCTTCCCAATTTTGAAGAATAGCATGGTTCTCCATGATTTATTCTAATGTCAGAATCTCCCACAAAATGCATTACGAGGTAGATTCCACATTGCTATTATATATTTGCCTTTTGATATTTTATTATAAAATTATTTTATAACTCATTTTTCCTAGAATTTATTTCTGATAATTATTCATAAAACTTCAATTCTTCTTCTTCTTTGCTATCCAATTATCCACCAGTTTTAATAATTTATCTGAGTACATTATCTTCTTTTGACATTTTAAAAGTCTCCTTCACAAAACTGAAATATCTTTTTCCAAAAATGTATTTTCTTTATATGCACAAAATAAATCCCATAAGTCATGTATTTTTGTCTCTAAAGCTTTTACCTTGCTAGTCATTTATCCTCTATGTCATCCAATTTATAAAAGGACATGGCTACTTACTTTTTGCATGCTATGGGTTAAACATAGTAGAAATGGGAAACATATTACTATAGAGTGGCTTTATATTAGAAATTTGTTATATAACCTAACACAGACACATACGTAATCTAGGTATAAATGATATGGATGAGATAGCTACACAAAACTTGACCTAACTATGACAAATTATGAATGCCAAATAGATGGTAAGTCCAGAGACATTCAGAAAAGGGCAAGATAGCTTTTAGCTAAAATAATAACGAAAAAAATAAGATTTGATATTTCTGGCAAAAAATAACATTTTCATTTTTAAAGTCATTTGAAGATTTATTTCTAGCATCTGGCTTTTAATCCAAAGTATTTCAGTTTCTGAGAAAGAAAAAATGTGTCCTTAGATAACAAAATAACACAAATAAAACATTTCCAAATCCTCCTGAATTTATTTAACTAAGACAAGGGGAAGCATCTTGCCATTTGTGTCTTTAACGCACCTCTCTAACCACAACTTGGTGTTTGCTTAGTGAAGAATTGATTGCTTGGGTTCCCCAAAAATATTCATACACTTGCAAAAAAGGTAGTGATGATTCCACTGTGCCTGAAATAACTCCCAATCAAGCTACTATTTGCAATTCTCCTGCAAAAAGATAATTTTGGTAGGTTTCATGTCACCTCAGGAATATGCCCACATCTGTGTTACCTTTCTCCTGCCTCTATTTGTGCATTAGTAGTTATTCCACTGGACCCTCTGGGCCTTCTCCTGATCATCCCTCCTAATGCCCAGAATCTTTCAAGCACCCAGCTTTGAAGCCTTCCAATTATTTTCTTTCTAATGCCTCCCTGCCCTAACATTCAATTTGCACCAAAGTCTTGAAGAATCTTTCATCATGCTATATGTCTCACTGCTGCTGTAATCCACTCCCTACTACTTCTATAATTCAGAAAAAAATTCTAAATCATAATCACTATTTTATCTTTTTGTCATTCACAGGACATAACAATCTCTTGCACAGATGAGACATTATTACACAAACATTTTTTAGTTAAGTGCTCAAAAATACCTAAAAATTCAACCAAGTAATACAGAGTTGATTTTTTTAACCTCACATATCCACTTTAGATGAAATGATATATAGTTTAACAAGACAGAATTTGAAATGAAAAGACATGTAATCTTGAGTCAGTCACTTAAAAGTTGCATCTCTATTTCCTCACTTAACGAAGTGAGAAAGTAGAGAGAGAGAGAGAAAGAGAAGCAAAAAGACAGGGAGGAAGGGAGGGAGAGAGATAGAGAGAGAGATATGGTAAGTTATAGTACTATGAAAAAAGCCAAAGTCTGCCAATTGCCTACCTAAATTTAATATTTTCTTTTTTCTTTCATAACAGGATTTTTGACAATGTGCCCAGTTAAATAAAATCTTATTTCACTCCCCTGCCTGCCTTGCAATTAATTGTGGCCATGTGTCCAATTTCTGCTTAACATTTTTTGTGCAGAAGAAATATTTGTGTGGAGATCCTGGGAAGTATACTACAGGGTTAAGACTCAACTTGGAGGCTTAGATTTTTTCCTACTTCCCTTCTTTCCCTTCTGTTTACTGGAAAGTATGAGCGTGTGTCAGGATGTAGCTCAATAGCCACTTAGACACTGAGGTCACATCCAGGATAAAAGCTTGAAATGTCAATAGGAAAACAAAGATAAAAGGAGATGAGGTACTAATGACTTTGTAGAATCACCAGACCAGACCTGCTCTACTTATGATTTTTTAATTCAAAAAATTAATTACTTATGTATTTAATTCCATATTATTTTATTTATTACTCATTTATTTACTTGTGTATATAACTGCTGTGGCTTGAGTATATCCCTCAAATTTCATGTGTTGGAAGACTGATTCCCAAATTAATATGTTGATAGTATTTGGAAGTTGTACCTTTGGGAGGTAATTAAGATTAGATAATGTCATCAGGGTGGAGCTTCCATGATGGGAATGGTGGATTTATAAGAAGAAGAAAGATCTGAACTGACATGTAATGCCTTCCACAGCAAGAAGACCCTCACCAGATGAAGCCCCTCAACCTCTGACTTCCCAGCCTCTTGAACGGTAAAAAATAAATTTCTTTTCTTTATAAATTTTCCAGACTCAGGCATTCCATTATAGCAACAGAAAACAAACTAAGACAAAAATTTGGAACTGAGAAATGGGGCTGCTGATAATAACAAATACCTGAAAATATGGAAGCAGATTTGGAACTGGATAATGAGCAGAGACTGCAAGAATTTGAAGAAACAGGCTAGAAAATGTCTGTATTTCCATGAATGGAATGTTAAGGGTGATTCTGGTGAGAACAAAGGAGAGGAGAGGAGAGGAGATGGGAGGGGAGAGGAAAAGAAGAGAAGAAGAGAAGGAGAGAAAATCTGGGACTTCTTAGAAATTACGTGACTGTGATCAGAATGATGACAGAAATATGGACAGTAAAGTCCATTCTGATGTCTCAGACGGAACTGAGGAAAAAATATTGGACCCTGGACCAAAGACCATCCTTATTACAAAAGCAAAGAACTTGACTGGATTGTACCCATGCTTGATGGCTTTATGGAATGAAGACTTTAAGAGCAATGAATTAGGATAGCTGATGGAAGAAATATCTAAGCAGCAAAGTATTCAGGTTGCTTCATGGCTACTTTTAATTGCTTACATTAAACTGTCAGAGGGGAAAAATGACTTAAAGACATAATTTATAATCAAAGGGAAGCAGAGTAGAAATTGTTTAGAAAACTCTCAACCTGGCCATATAAAGAGTGAAAAAGCATATTTGGGAGGATAAAAAGCAAGTGTAGCCCAGCAACCATTTACTAAGGAGATAGTACTTATAGAAGCGGTTATCAAGAGAGAAAAAGATCCCAAAGACATTTCAGAGATCTTTGAGGATTCCCCTACCATCACAGGCCCAAAGCTTTAGAAGGACAGATTAGTTTTAGGGGACAGACCCAGGGTGCCATCCAGGGGCTCGGTGCCCAGGGCTGCCTCAGGTCTTTTCTCCCCACATTCCAGTAGAGCATTCCTTGGCTCCATCTCCTTGGCTTCCTCAGCCATAGTTTAAGTGGGCCCTAGTGTGGCTCAGGCTGCAGTTAAGGAAGATGGAAGTGGCAAATCTTGGCAGCTTCAGTGTGTTGTTAAGTCTTCAGACACACAGAATGCAAGAGCTGTGGGGACATGGCTGTCTTGCTGCACCAAGATTTCAAAGGATGTTGCAAACCACCTGAGAGCTCCCAGAAGCCTTGTCTCAGGGGCAGAGCCACCACAAAGAGCCCTCACTAGGGCAATGCCTAGTGTAGCTGCAGGGGTGGGACCACCCCCAAGGCCCCAGAACTGTAGAGTTACCAGCTTACAACACCAACCTGGGAGAACTATAGGCACAACATTCCAATCTGTGAGAACTGCTGCTTGGGCTGAGCCAAGCAAAGCCATAAGTGTGAGGCTGCCCAAAGCTTTTGGGGTCCAACCTACCCTAGTGTGTCCAGGAGGTGACACTTGGAGAGAAAGATCATTCTGAAGATTTTAAAACTTAATGTTGTTTTGCTTATTGGTTGCTAAAATTACTGGGGATGACGTGCCCCGCCTCCCCCCATTTTTTGTTTTTGAGACAAAGTCTTTGTCACCCAGGCCAGAGTGCTGTGGCATCAGCCTACCTCACAGCAACCTCAAACCCCTGTACTCAAGTGATCCTCCTGCCTCAGCCTCCTGGGTAGCTAGGACTAGGGGCGCATGCCACCAAGTACGGCTCATTTTTCTATTTTTAGTAGAGACAAGGTCTTGCTCTTGCTCAGGCTGATCTCAAACTCCTGACCTCAAGGAATCCTCCTACTTCAGCCTCCCAGAGTGCAAGGATTACAGATGTGAGCCACTACGTCCAGCCTACCCCTCCACCCCTTTTTGTCTTGCCTCTTTCCTCTTTTTGGAATTGGAATTTTTATCCTATTTCTGTCCAATCACTGTATTTTGGAAGTGCAAGCACATACCATTTTATCGTGCTTGACTTTATTGTGTTTTGCAGATACTGCATTTTTTATAACTTGAAGGTTTAGGGCAACCCTATATCAAGCAATTCTATTCACATCATTTTTCCAATAGCACATGCTCACTTTGTATTTCTGTGTTATCATTTTTTAGCAATAAAGTATTTTTAATTAAAGTATATATTTTTAGGACATGATGCTATTGGGTTGCCCATAAAGATAGAGAGTCACTATTGTGTTACATCTACTAATTTTTTAAAAGTTTTAATATTAAAAGACCCCAGAGATCTCTCAAAATATGTATGAAAATTTTCTTTTGGCACAGATCATTTTGATTATCTCTTAAAGTTAATTATTTTTGATGTATAAAATGCTATTAATGATTATATTTTTATTGTATTTATTGCTAAAATTTTAATAATGTTAGTAAATTTGTATTAGGTATTTAGAAATTTATTACTATATTTGAATTCATTATTATATTTTATCTTTTGGTTCAAAAAAATTCATTATTATATCTTTTTTCTGATATCTGTTTTTTTCTGTTTCATGTCTCACTTTTTCATTCATCAATTAATTTATTCACAAAAGAGAGAGAGAGAAAGCATAAATGATGTGCCAAGCATTTCCCTTGTCTCTGGGATGATGAAGAAGAAAATATAACCTATATAGGAAAAACAGAGAATAAATTGAGATCAGCATATGATAAATAAATTTCTAAAACAAGATAATAAAGAAATGAAGGAATATGCCACATTCCAAAAAGAATGATTGATATTTGTCCAGAAAGCATAAAAAACACAAATTTTCAGATTCAGGAAGGCTAATTATACACAAATAGGAATAATTTGAAATAATCTACATTGAGACTAATAGCAAAATATCAAAAATATGGAGAATTTAAAACAGACATAACAAAGAAAGATTATTTACTTGTAAATTTAAATTATTCCATGTTTTCCCAAAAATAAAAAAATGGCAGCCAGAATGGATTGGAATAATATCTTCAATGTGCTGAGGCAAAATGGTTGCCAACTAGTTACTGAATAACCAGCAAAGTTTACTTCAATAATGAGTCTGAAATTAGAATATTTTTAGATATACTGAAATCTAATCTATTTAAAATCTTGATCAAATTAAAACGCTCTGCACAGCCAAGAAAATTATCATGAGAACAAACAGACAACCTACAGAATGGGAGAAAATATTTGTATGTTACACATCGGATAACGGGCTAATCACTAGAATCTATATAGAACTCAGGAAAATCAGCAAGAAAAAATTCAAACAACCTCATTAAAAAGTGGGCAAAGGACATGAACAGAAACTTTTCAAAAGAAGATAGACTAATGGCCAACAAACATATGAAAAAATTCTCGACCTCTCTAATCACCAGGGAAATGCTAATCAAAACCATCATGAGATATCACTTATCTCCAGTGAGAATGACCTTTATCGAAAAGTCCCAAAACAATAAATGTTGCCATGGATGTAGAGAGATAGGAACACTCCTACACTGCTGGTGGGACTGCAAACTAGTACCATTTCTGTGGAAAGCAATATGGAGATACCTTAAAGAGATACAAGTAGAACTACCATTTGATCCAGCAATCCCATTACTGGGCATCTACCCAAAAGAACAAAAGACATTCTATGAAAAAGACATCTGCACTCGAATGTTTATAGCAGCATAATTCACAATCACAAAGATGTGGAAACAACCCAAGTGCCCATCAATCCATGAGTGGATTAATAAAATTTGGTATATTTATAGCAAGGAGTTCTACTCAGCCACAGAAAACAATGATAATCTTGTAACTCTTGTATTATCCTAGATAGAGCTGGAGCTCATTCTTCTAATTGAAGTATCACAAGAATGGACAGAAAGCACCATATATACTCACCATAAAATTGGTTTTAACTGATCAACACTTAAGTGCACATGTAGTAATAACATTCATCAGGTGTCAGACAGATGGGAGGGGGGAGAAGGGGATGAGTATGTACACACGGTCTGTGTGCACCGTCTGGGAGATGGACATGCTTGAAGCTCTGACTTGATGGGGCAAAGGCAATATACAGAACCTAAACATTTGTACTCCCATAATATACTGAAATTTAAAAAAAATTTCAAAAAAAGAAGCTTCTAGATATCAGAGTTCCTAAAATGAAGAAAAGTGATCACAGAAAGTATTAAATGTAAAAAACAACAGTGAGCAAAGAATATAGTAACATATATATATCAAGCTAAATAAATATTGAAATACTAAATACTTATCATTAAATAATGAAAGTAATTTCTAATGTGAAATTTAAAAACAAAATAAGATAGATTTAGAAGCTAGGAAACAAAAGCAGGAAAACAAAGAAGTGGCTAAGGATATGTTGATTAATGTTAGACTTTATCAGGCATGCAACTTAAAATTTCATAACCACTTGTTAAAAATAAAAT
>CAUYSK010016761.1:0-34028 GCA_963575035.1 Avahi laniger | reverse complement strand
TATGGGCTTGAGTGCTAAACACACCAAGCACCAACAGACTTACACAGAAGCGGCCCTGCGTGGAAGTCATATTCACGATCAGAGTTTAAAATGCTAAGGCGTGAAACCTTAAGAAGTCTAGAAGAAAATGTTGGGAAAACTGTTATGGACATCAGCCTCAGTAAGAATTTCTGAAGACCCCCAAAGCAATCACAGCACCAACAAAAATAAACAAATGGAACAGAAGCCTGTGCCTTGATCTTGGACTTCCCAGCCTCCAGAACTTTGAGGCAGTAACTTCTGTTCATTTAAAATTATTCGGTCCCAGATATTTTATAACAACATCACAAAATAGACTAATGCAATCTAAAACATGATAAATCTCGACTTTGCGATGCTATTTGCACTAGAATATTGACAGAATACTTAACTTGATTAAACTCCAATAAATTACCAAGTTAAATATCAGTCAGATGTGGAAAAAGTTAAAAAGGACATAACAAGGATGAAAATATAGGTGTCATAAAAAATGAACAAGTAAATTCTACACATTGAAATTGGCCAGTGAGAACTAAAGCTAAAAAGAGTCCACATAGAATGAGACAGAAAAATTATTGATTATATTTGATATTGAGAATGCTACTTATACCAGTGAAAGTAGTTTGCAGATTTGATTGAAGAGACCACAAATTAGCTCATGTTCAACAGACAATTAAACTTGTAAGACCAGGAAATATGTAATGTATTCAACTCTTGCAGTTGCTCTATGAAGAACAAATGGGTAGGTTACATCTGGATGGGAGGTGGGATTGGTACTTTCTAAGTCTAATTCTCTAGGGAAGGTTGCCAGTAAAATCTCTCAGACGTGTCCTGATGGAAGATTGTGGAAGTGACGGTGACTTTATTTGTGGTCCCAGGCTGCATAGGCTGCTAAAGACTGGTGCCTTCCTTTGCTGCATTTTGTCCTCCATAGACTTTGGTCTGTGACACACTCACCTCTTAATTGCTGGACAGGAGAGAAACAAAGGACAGAGGTGATGAAGAATCCACCACCTAATAAGAACTCATGATGCAGAAGCAAGGGTGTGTACAGGGTGCGGGAGGGGATGGGGGGATCATCTGTCAGAGGCAAATTCAATGCAACAGGCTTCCCCATGAAAGAAGAAACTGAAATGCTCGCTTATAACTAGCAGAGGCTGATATAAGGTCATCCTCTGTTATACTTTGCCATTTATACATCAGCCAGGATCAGAAATGCTTTTTAAACCAAAATCCATAATGTAGTAAGATTTCACAGGGTTTTTTTCCTTAATATAATAATAGTGCACCTCAGCCATCACCACTGCTGGTGATCTCAGAATGCTCCAAGCTCCTCTGTGATTTCCTGGTGCAGTTGCTAGAGAAAAAGCTTTCATGAGACATTGAGCCCTCCCCAATGGGCAATGTCTTTCCAAGATAAGAAAACTCATCAGTTTTGTTTATCCCTGAAGGCACCCATCTCTTGCTGGAGCACAGGCTATTCATGAATGCATAGTTGTTTTTGATTACTAGGAGGATGTGTGTATGCATCTTGGTATCTTCCAGAGTGTACCATGATCAGGTGGACACCAATAACCAAGCAGATGGATGTGTTGACCTGGTCGATGCCAAGAATTGTCCATACGAATGATGCCAGTGGGTGTCCCCATCTTCCAGACCAACGAGGCTCAAGTCTCTGCCTAATGTTCAACCTTCCAGCAAAGCAGACCAGTGCTCGCCCCTAAGACACCTCCTCCAGGCCCTAACTGGCCACCTGGCAGCAGATCGACCAAGTAGGGTAGATACCTAACAAAAGACCGGATCTCAAAAAGGGTGGATTCAGTCCTTATGTTGATACTGGTTCCCCTTGAGTGTTCTCTGGCTTTCTGACTTTGATGAAGACAAAATGTATCAGGGATTCACGGCGCCCCATTATACCTGGGTCCCCAGGAAGTGTGCATTGCAAGAGATGGGAGAGACAAAGATACGGACGCAAAAAGTAAGGAGAAAAGGTGTGGGGAAGTCAGGGGACCACCAGCATTTCCATGAGCCAGTGGTACTAACTGAAGTCTAGCACCCGTTTTTATTCTCTTTCTCATGTTATAGGTTACAATGATTTCACGTGAAAAGCTCGTGGGTTAGCAGTAAAGCATATAGTCTAAATGGGAACAAAGAGACCATGTCCTTCTTCCTATTTTGTCTAGTTCCTCATTTACTGAGACATGAATTCAGGAGAGAGATAGGAACATTGCCTCAGGCTTAGAATAGCAAACTGCTCTTATCTGCTGGGCTAACATCCTTTGATCATTCTCTCTG
The DNA here is from genome assembly GCA_963575035.1 of Avahi laniger. NCBI lineage: Eukaryota > Metazoa > Chordata > Mammalia > Primates > Indriidae > Avahi > Avahi laniger. The sequence goes on along the minus strand of CAUYSK010016761.1, from coordinate 31,715 downwards.
CCTTTGGATTATAATAAGCCCAGGTCCGTTTGCACACATCCAGGCTGTGGCCCTCAGGCTTCAAGGTGGGGTCTGTTTGCAGACATCCTTGATTGGTGGAAAGTCCCCCTGAAGATTGAGCAGCTTTTTCTCAGTGAACTTCATGTCCACAGGTTGCTCTTTGGCAAAGTCCTGTTCCACTCCTGGGGTTCTCATGTCTCCACTCTAACCCTCAGCAAAAATGGACTGGACTGTTGGCACAGTTCCTTCTACTGCTGCAACACGAACAGAATGAGAAGTTCCAGAGGGACACTCATGACTGCTGCCAAGGCTGTGGGTTTTTTACAAGCATCAGGGGCCATTTGTATATGATCTTCCTAAATAGACATCAATGAAATACAGCAAAGTAATAAAATGAAGAAATAATCAAACAAAATAAGAACATTTGGGATCATTTAGAATGCTCTTATGTAAACTTATTCATATATCAACTTAGAACGATTGTGCTTCTACATTCTTAGGCTTATTGTCATGATTACATAGGTTAAAGTTATTCTAGTACCTGGCGCTCCAGCAATGTGGGTGTCATACTTATGAACTCATTAGTTTAAAATAAACGTGCTTCTCGGTTTTCATATTTGAAAATCTTTGTATCGTTTGCATATCAGGAAGTTTTCAGGGCATGGAAAGAAAAACTCTTGCCTGGAAATTAGCCCTAAACTCCCATGCTGTTCCAGGACCTGGGCTCGGTGGTTTCCGAGCGCCCTCGGGAGGCCCTGAGCGCCCCTGCAGGCAGGTTTGTGTCTGGACCCACCCTGGGTTCGCAGCACAGTGCCCTGGGCACAGTAGTATGTGCCTGCATCCTCAGCCATCATGCTTCTCAGCTCCAGGAACACTTGGTTGTTGTTTGTGTTTCTGGATATGCTGACTCTGGACTGGAGGTTTGGGTTGTAATTAGTGTTCCCATTAGCCCAGATCACACCAATCCACTCAAGGCTCTTCCCTTGGGGAAGGCGGACCCAGGACACGGAGTATCTCGAAATCGAGTATGTGTAGGCAGCACAGGTGAGGCTGAGCTTCTGGGAGGAGACCACCACTCCCTCCCCCCATTGCACAAGGTGGTCCTCGCTCAGGACACCTGGGGACAAAGAACAAGTGTGAGTGACACAGACACGTCACCTCATCCCCACCACCCCATTTCTGAAACCGTGGGTCACTCACCATGGAGAGCGGCCAGCAGGCAGAGGAGGGCCAGCAGAGGGGCCATATGTTTCTCCGTGAGGACAGTGCTTCCCAGAGCAAAGACACAGAATGGGTTGCTCACACCCCTGCCTATATCTCTTCTTGAAGCTGGGGCCTATTTGCATAGACAGAGCCGCAGGGACTTAGGGTGGAGGGGCCACCTCAGTGGGAGGTCACTGTCCCCAGAGCTTTCCTGGGGGAGGGTTGGGGAAAGGGCCCCATCCTGTAGAGCAGTCGAGGGATTCTCTGGGCTATAAGAAGATGTGGATTTGAATATGCTTCAGGACTGCAGTGCTCTTTCCAGGATCCTACGTGTGTGACACCCTGCTAAATTATCTTTGGATGATCAGCTGAACGCCATGGTTAGTACCTGCTTTGTTTCAGGAGGATAAAGTACTCATAGGCTGGACAAATGCTTCTTCTCCCATAACTGACTAAACATACTAACAATCAAATCTAACGTAAAGTATGAATGACTTCGGACACAGGAATTAACAAAAAACTGTGTCCTTTATTTCTTTTCTTTTAGACATATTTTCAACACTTGTTCATTTTAAAATTCTAGATACAAATTTATATGAAAAATAGCTCAGATATAGCCTCATCAGGGGGTGCAAAAAATAACGTACAAAAGCTTCATGTTACTTACAAACATGGAGGGAGGAGACCAATCAAACAAAACAACTTTGCAAAGAAATTGTTTGAATATTCCAATTGAAGAAAGCAGGAGGTCCAGATGGATTTTCCTGGTGCTCTCGTGAGTGAAAATGTAAATTATTAAAGATTTCTTACACTTTCAACCATGACGGTGACTGCAATACTGGCAGTCTAATGAATTCAGAATTAAGGGAAACACACAAAGCCCTGTTATTCAACATATCCCCTCTTCCTGTATTTGCCAGCAGCCCTGGGTACCACCCCCTCTGCCATAGATCCTTCAGCTGACCCTCTGGCCTGAGCATCAGTGGTGAATGCCTGTGGAGAGGTGGTACTGTCAGGGGGGAGCATCTCCTAGTCTGTGGTCCATGTGTGAGGCCAGAACTGGACACTGGAGTGAATCTCGGTGCAGCAGAGAACACACTACCTTCATCCATTCATCTCTGGCTGGATGGTGGGCTGCCATCTGACATCCCCACCGGCAATCAATCAGCAGTGGTTAAATGAGGCATCCATCACTGAAACTAACACAATCCGCTTTATTCCTGGATCCCTTCCACGTTAAGATTTCTATAGCTCCAGGTGTGCAAAACATATGTAATTGTCATGTCCAATGAAGAGGGCATCATTCTCGTCGTGTAGTTTTTCTATAAGATTTTCTAATTGTAGCACTCTGTAAGCAATGACCAAAACTGAGGGGCAGACATTCAGCGTGGGATTCCCCAAAGGCTGCTGGCTTGGTGAAGTAGATCTGCCTCAAGGAACTCAGAGCTCTTTCTCTCTGGGAAGGTACACAGTCCACCAGGGTGCAGACATGGCCTCAATCTGTGGGCACCCATGGTTCCTGGGAAGAAGGAACACAGGTATGCGTAGCCCCATCTTCTTCCCTGTGGCGGACACAAATCCCAGACCACTTGAGGGGTGTGTGGTGCTGCCCAGCTCACTGAGGCTTCTCGTGCAGAAGGCCAGGAAAGGGCTCCCATCTTTGCAGGAACAGCTGATGCTATCATCATGGCAGGGCTGTGTTTCCATAAAAGAAAAAAAAAATAACTCTCAGTAAACCAGTGATGGTATCATTTTGAACTGTCCGATTTTCACAATGTATGCACAAGTGCAAACCTAGATGTGTAGTTGGTTGAACGTTGACTAATACATTGTTGTTTGAGCACAGCAATGACAAAATGCACGTGAGTATAGCCCTGTGATATTAAATTAATAGCCATACACCATGTTTCTCAAAATTGAAAATTAAAACTACTTCTGATTCTCTATTCTGTCAATTCCTCCCCTCATTCTTCGGAATCTCCATTCATCATTACAAAATGTAGTCTACAATTTATTTCAAAATACATGTCAATCTTGTATATCTACATGATCTTTCCCCACTTTGCCTAAACAATCTTCACAGTGCATCGCTCCACAGTGGGGACATCTCATGGCGTCTTCATCACGAGACTGGGATGAAACGGACCTGAAATCACCTCCCCTCAGGTTCGGTCCCACACTGAAGTGTTTTCGCCTTTCCTGCACTGACAGGCCCTGAGCTCCATGTCAGCTGGCTGCAGTGAGAGTGGGTGGATTTCCTCCTCCACGTGGAGCAGCTGTGGGTGCAGATCTGGTTGTGAGAACACTAATCTCATTCATGAGACTGGCACCTCCTCACCTAATAAGCCCTCAAACACCCCACTTCCTAATACCATCACCTTGGGGCCTAGGACTTCACAATATTAATTTTAGGGATACAGAAACATTCCTTCCATAGCTCCAGACAAGTTATGTGCCTTGAAATTATAATGATGAGATGAGCATGGAATATATATTTGCATGCCAAATGGAGAAACAGAAAGGAAGGAAGGGGTGATGGGTCCACAAGCAAGTCCAAAATGTAGCAAAGCAAATTCTCTCAGATCTTAAGGCCCAAGTGTATTCTTCCACAGTTCAGTTGTCCACCTTCCTGGCCCACGGGGGCAGCAGAATCCACCCCGTGGCTTTAGGCAGAGGCACCAGCCCTGAGCCTCTGCCGGGCGGCATCCATCTCCCTCAGGCCCAGGCAGCTTCACACGCAAAACTGGCTTGGTGTTCCTACCCCAAGACCCTGCTTAGACCCTGACCCCAAGGTTTCAGACAGAGGATGTCTAGCCTGTTGCAGCCTGTGAAAACCAGGATGGCTGCCTTATGCCTCTGAGTCGATTTCAAGTTCAATTTTCTCTCCTCTGGAACAGCAGTGCCCATGTGCATGCAAGCGGTTCTGGTACAGCCCTGCTAAATCCACAGACTCTGACGGTGGTTACTGGTTTTGTCCCATCCACATCCCCGTATCTCCTCCCATATAATACCATCAGCTCTTTATCAGTAATAGTCCAGTCACACCTCTGCTGCTCCCTTTAGAACACACTTTCCTGTTTTTGAAATATGGATAGGCTGAGGATTTTTTTAAATCTTCACGTTTCTGATACTTTTGCTTTAAAATTTCTTATTCTAACCTCTCTTTTACACTGCAAGGGAAGCAAGCCACACCTTTGACACCTTGCTTAGAATTATTCTCACCTAATTGCCCAAGTTCATCATTCACAAGTTCTAACTTCCACTAAATACTACCACCCAGTTCAGCAAAGTTCTTTGCCGCTGTGTGACAACGAACACCTTTCCTTCATTTCTACTAACATGGTACTCACTTCTGTCCCACGTCTTACCGGAAACACCTACACATCCAGACTACCCATGAACTACAAAACTTTCCAGCCATTTATGTTACCCAGCCCCAAGCTGCTTCCATAATATTTATGTGCATGTAACATCAGAATCCCACTTATGAGTATCAAACTAATACCAAATTATTTTTTACTTGTTTAAGTTGCAATCATTAGCTTTTAATTTGTGACCTTTCTACAAATTGGATGTAGTTAAATAATTCTTTGAATGTCTTTGTTAATGCTGTGTTATTTATTCTATTTCAATTTTTCTTTGTTTCAAAAAAAATAAATTTTGGTCTTAATTCCTTTATTGATCCGATAATCATTCAGGAGAAAGTTATTCAAATTCCATGCATTTTTTTATATCTGAAGTTCCCGTTGGTATTGAACTGTAGTTGTATTCCATTGTAGTCTTACAAGATATTTCATATAATTTTGTTTAAAAGAAGTTCAGACTTATTGTGACCTACACATGGTCTGTCTTGGAAAATACTCCATGTGCTGGTGAGAAGAATATTCCATGTGCTGATGAGATGTGCATTCTGTAGTTGTTGGGTGAAATGTCTTATACATATCTGTTAGGCCCATGTTTGTTTCTAAAGAAAAATGTAGATTTCAGGTATTTGTTAAATTTTCTGTCTATCTAAATGGTCCGTGCAGTGTTGTGAGGGAAGTGTCGAAGGCCCACCGTGACTGTGTGGCTGCCTCTCTCTTTCTTTAGATGTGGCGGGTCCTGCCGTGTGTGTCAGGCTGTTCCAGTGATGGACACTTACGTGCTGACTGGTGTTACGTCCTCTTGTTGAATTGATTCCTTTGTATGATGACCTCATTTGTTTGTCATTTCTTTTTAAATTTTACAGTCTATTTTATAGCTACTCCTGGTCAATTTTAGTTTTCATTTGGACGTTATATTACCTTCAGCTTTTTACTATTTTTCATAAGAAATAAATTTGTTTCCTACCATCTTATTATTATTTTCTCAGAAATATATTTTGGAAATTTCAAAATACCAAATTTATCTTAGTTTTAGCTTTCTCATGTTACTGTTTTCCAATATTTCTGAACTGATAACATAAGTATTGTAAATGTCTTAGTACAATTTTAGATTTTATGAAAAACTTCCATGCGGTAGAGGATGTTTCCATACACAACTTTCCTTGCTTCCCACACACTGACCTGTGCTGTCTGGTAGAGTGTGTTTTTGCCCTGCCACGTGTGGTGCTCAGGCTCTGAATAGCATTCAACATCCCAGGATCTTTTGTGTGATTTCTTTCCTTCTTGGCCTATTTGTGTTCCCAGCTTTGTTTTCTTAACTCCAAAACCCACTGCCATCCACCCGGGTCCCCCTCCTGGCACAGTGCCCTGCAAACTCTATCAGGGCATTATGTGAGTGCTCATGTACCCAAGTGCTCATTTTGTTTATTTCTCAGCTCTCAGAGGTCACTGTCTTTGTAACCTGATGTCAGTGCCGTTAAATGTTGTTGAGTGAGTTTCACTCCTTTTTCCAGTTGCTTCTGTTGGAAAGATAAAGCTTGTCTCTTTTATATGTCTTGTTTGAAAGGTATAGTCTGGTATACAAATGTTAGAACCCATGTTTTTATGTATGCAAATATTAGATATAACACACACACGTATCTGACTAAATTTCAGAGATATTTAATTGCATTTGGTACAATTATTACCATACTTTCTTTTTGTAATAGAGAAAATATCTGCATTGCTTACATGAGATAAGCACACATTTTAGGGTGCCAGAATACAGAAACTTCTTATTGGTCTTTCTATGGATTCTTCATATGGAAGCTGAAAGACATGTCTTCTCACATGTCCCCCAGGACACCTTTCACAGACCTCACACAGAATATGGCCCAGCAGGGATGTGAAGGGTTTTCACCCATGTTCCTGTATTCCTGTCCCCTTCACAGGGATGCATGAGGTCTTCTCCCATCTCTCACGTGGGCTGCTCCACTATTCAGGACACAGAGGGACAGACACAAGCTGGGTCAGACCACACACATCAGCACCCACAGGGTGGACAAGGGTCATGGGGCTAAACTGCCCCAGGGAGAACAGGGATTCCCATGGGGCAGAGACCCTGGAAGATGATCATGAATATGTGAGGATATGAGAGCTTGTCTGAGGGAAGACTCCATGAAGGGACATTACGTACCTGCATGAGGACGAACGTTCATTCAAGGAGGTTTGCATTTATACTGAGGTTGTGATGGAGGAAAATCATTCTCAATTCAGGGTAATCGAGAAACCTCAGTGATTTTTTTGTAACACAGGAAATTGAGTCACATAGGAATCAGATGTAGGAATGGTCCCTAGACAACTTTTGTCAAAGTAGAGATTATTTAAGACATGCTACTCTAAGAAGGGACATACTATGTCCTGATAGACTAAATACTATCAAAGCTTGCCCTGGACCCCTCAGCAAATGAATGTTGAGAGGACATATAGTTTCACTGGAAACCAAAGACAATGGTATCATTTAATTATCTGATATTTGACCCTAGGTTACTAATTGACCAGTCCAAACTAAGAGACCCTTTCCCATGGGATGTACTTTTCAATTCAGTGATCTTATTCTACAATGGAGCAAAGTGTTCTCACGGTGAGGAGCATGTCTGTTGATGTTGAGATGGTGATGATGATAGTGATGGAAGTCCCAAGAAAATGACCAAGTTTTAATGAATTGATTGCATAATTATCTTTATGTCGGTTTTGTTTTAGTTGTGTCAGAGCGTGGTTTACAAAGGATGTGCTGGATTTTCTCTTGAGGGTCAGACGTTGTTAAGCAAAAGAAGGAAGATCCAAGTGGTGGGTGGCAACTTCCTCGCAGGTCCCTCTATGCACCTGTGCTTCAGTGGGCCTCTGCGGGGCAACTCTGAGCATGTCTTGGTGGCCCTGTGCTCCCCTGCATCCTGGGTACCGCAGGGACAGGAGGTGCACAGCCAAGAAGCCTGGTCATAAGTCTGGCTTCTGGCCCGAACTCTTGTTCAGAAGCTGGTCTTTGGATCTCCCCATGTGACCCCCTTGTGCACTGGGCTTTCTCCCAGCAAGTTGATGGGATCAACTGAGTGGCTCTGCAGATACATTATTTGGGTCAATTTTATTCCAAAATTACTGCAGTTCACTATAAAATCTATCAATCATTTTCTTAGGTATGTACCAGACAGACTATGCACACACACACACACACACGCACGCACACACACACATACACACACACACACACAAAAACTGTGCTTGAATGTTCATAGTAGATTCATTCACAATCTCCCAAACTGGGGGCATTGTTTTCATTTTTATGATTAGTACAAAAAGTTCTGAAGATAGATTGGAAGACTAAATGGTAACACATTTCTCTAATTAAACATACTACTGAACAGGATGAAAAAATGATGTGAGGATAATTGAGATTGAATTACTACTGATATTTATGAATATGGTGAGTTTCAAATTGGAATGAAGGTGAGATAGAAGAACAAGTGTCTCAACTGTGACCCCCACAGATAGACTGGTGCAGCGATCACTGGCCATGGGGTAGCTGGAGGTCCCCTGACATGGGAAAATATCCTGACTGTGTAAACTGCATCAGGGATCTTTGCAGGCAGAACAGAACATACCCCAGATTCTGCATCAGGTAAACCTCTGATATTCACCCAGGGATAAAGGGACAGTGTTGAAAATGCCCAGATATACTCTACTCAGACCTCATCGCTGGAGGAGAAAGCAATAAAACTGTAGAACATGGATCCAAAATCCATTTGACAATTACTGATGATACAGGCAACCCTGTGCCAGGACATTGTTCATAATTAAGGAATAATGTAGTTAGGGTAAATGTGGATATTAACATTGATTGCACACCTCATGTTTTCTTCATATGTCATTTATGAAAATAACATACAAACATATGGTCCATATAAAAATGGACAGTGTATTGGGCATTAGAATGCCCATCCCACCCCTCCACCTACAGGAATCACAGAGCACCTGGAGGAGGTGCCCAGCTGCTGCTCCCCGACATCCAGGGTGAGGCTTGTACTCAGGACTCACGTCCTGCGGTTCCCTCTCAGGCAGACACCGAGGTCCTCAGGATTCTGAGGCTGAGCCATTGCTGGAATTTGTGGGGTCCTGATGGGCAGCTTTGACTTCCAGAAGGCTCAGTGATCTTGGAGGACCTTCCTTGGAAAGCACAGAAATTTACAAAAGTTCCACTCACTCTTCCCTCCTTTTCTCTTTCACCTGGGGACAGACTTCCATCCTGGGCTGACAGCTTCCCCAGCCTAATTCCACTCCTTCTGATTTTGTTCTCAAAAAGGTGGGTATATTATTTAAGTGAATTTATGCAAATTCAATCCCATCTTAGAATTTGTTTCTCAGAAGACCAACACTAACAATTATTTTAGCAAACTTGTTGAAAATATATGCCTAATTCTTTGAAAAATTAACATATAAAATAATCATGATGATCAGTTTTATTTGTCACCTTGGCCAAACCATAGTCTCAGTTTGTAATCAAACACTAGCCTAGGTGTTACTTTGATTGCATGTTGCAGATGTTATAAAAGCCTGTCGTCACTTTTCTCTTCACCAGCGAAACTGTCCTGGCTAAGCTGGCTGGGCCTGATTCCGTCTTAGCAAACAAAAGACAGTGAAATTCCACTGTGGGCAGGAGCTGCAGCCCTTCTCAAAAGTTCCAGCCTGCCCTTGAGATGCTGGCCCTGTGAACCCCAGACCTGCCTAGTGAGACCCCATACTCACTGTCCCAGAGCTCCCATCACTCTGGGGTGAATATCTCCAGCATAGCCCATGCCACAGGTGAGGGAGGGGACACATGATGGTGTGAGTGTGACAGCAGAGGCAGGTGCATTCTGACTAATCAACTTTGCTTCTAACCTTCCATAGTTAAGAGAATTTGGGATAAAAATTTCCACGGATAGTTGAGTTTGGCTGCTTTGTTTCATCTCCTGAGCCATTGTGGTACCTGGCCTCCAACCTATAGCTTTTGGGTAATATTACCTGGGTGAGTGTTTATTGTGCTGATCCATGAATAATACAGTTCTGAATTCCTCCTGCAGGGCACATCTCATCTCCATGAATCCCCTCAGTGTTTGATAGTCTGAAAAAGTCTTTATTTCCTCCTATATGTGAAACTTAGTTTTGTGGGATACAGAATTCTAGGCTGGGCCTTATTCTGTTTTTGAAGACTGAGAATGCAGCCCCTGTCCCCAGATGGAAAACCACACCATGCTCATGGGTCGGTGAAATCAACATTGTTAAATGTCTATACTACCCAAATTGATCACAAATCTCATGCAATCCCTATTAAATACCAACATCTTTGTTTAAAAATGTAGAAAATAATTCTGTGGTCTATATGGAACTAGAGAATACCCTGTATAGCCAAAGGAACTGAAAGCAAAAAAAAAAAAAAAAAAGGAGGAATAAATTTACCAGACTTCAAGCTATAATACAAGTATATAGTAAACAAAACAGCATGGTACTGGCAGAAGAACACAGACATAGACAAATAGAACAGGAAAGGAAACTCAGACATAAAACCATCCTCATATAGCCATCTGATTTTTTACAAAGCACACAAAAACATACACTGGGGAAGAGAATCCCTATTCAATAAAAAGTGCTGGGAAAATTGGATAGGCACACGTAGAATACTGAAACTGGATCTTCACTTTTCTCTCGCACAAAAATCAAATCATGATGTATAACAGACTTAAACCTAAGGCATGAAACTATAAGTATTCTAGAAGAAAATGTTGGAAAACCTCTTATAGACATTGGCCTAGACAAAGAATTTATGAAGAAGACACCAAAGGCAATCACAGAAAAAAAAATAAATCAATGGGACCTGATCAAATTAAAAAGCTTCTGTACAGCCAAAGAAACTATCAGTAGAGCAAATAGACAACCTACAGAATGGGAGAAAATATTCACATGCTACACATTCGATAGAGGACTGATAACAAGAATCTATATAGAACTCAGGAAAATCAGCAAGAAAAAATCAAGTAACCCCATTAAAAAGTGGGCAAAGGACATGAACAGAAACTTTCAAAAGAAAATAGACTGATGGCTAACAAACATATGAAAAATACTCAACATCTCTAATCATCAGAGAAATGCAAATCAAAAGCACAAATAGATATCACTTAACTCCAGTGAGAATGGCCTTTATCAAAAATTCCCAAAACAACAAATGTTGATGTGGATGCAGAGAGATAGGAACACTTAGACACTGCTGGTGGGACTGCAAACTCGTGCAACCTCTGTGGAAAGTAATATGGAGATACCTCAAAGAGATACAGGTAGATCTACCACTTGATCCAGCAATCCAATTACTGGGCATCTACCCAAAAGAACAAAGGACATTTTATAAAAAAGACATCTGCACTAGAATGTTTATAGCTGCACAATTCACAATTGCAAAGATGTGGAAACAACCCAAGTGCCCATCAACACATGAGTGGATTAACAAAATGTGGCATATATGTAACAGTAAGTTCTCAGCCACAAAAATAATGGTGATCTAGCACCTCTTGTATTATCCTGAATAGAGCTGGAGCCCATTCTACTAAGGGAAATATCCCAAAGATGGAAAAACAAGAACCACATGTATTCACCATCAAATTGGTATTACCTGATCAACACTTAAGTGCACACATAGTGGTAACATTCATCGGGTGTCAGGCAGGTGGGAGGAGTGAAGGAGGAGATGGGCATATTCACACGTAGTGGGTGTGGTGCACATTGTCTGGGGGATGGACATGCTTGAAGCTCTGACTCAGGTGGGGTAATACTTGTAACCAAACATTTGTAACTCCATAATGTACTGATATGCTGAAATAAAAAAAGAGAAAACTTTCACAACCTCCTCAGACCCTTGCTGGCACCTTGGAGTTTGTGGCTGTCAGGAGTTGACCTCAATCCCTTCTCTTCCCCTTCCCTTAGCATAGAAAACATCCCAAATTCCACACAACATTCTGATGTTTCTTTAGGACACTAGTCGTCTATCTTCCCAGTTCGACGGCTTTCCAAATGTAGTCGCTTTCCCTGCCCCAACTCCTTTCTTTCAATGTACTGGCCATCATGTAGCCAGTGGTGTGAGCTTGGACTCAGTTACAGAGAGCAGAAGGTCAGTTCTACATCAATATGTTATTGTGAGCAAACTGCTATTTTCCTCTTGGTGACTAATTAATGTGCACTTGCATTTCCCAAATGAGTCCATCACAGAAGACAGCAGGGGTCCTGCAAAGGTGAGTGAGAAGGTCTCCTCAACCTTTCCCAGGACCTGCAGGACACAGCCTGGGACACACCTGAGCAGCAGGTAGAGGGGTGTGCCTTGGGACGTAGACCCCAGAATATACACCCTTCATTTTCAGGGAAGATATGGAGAAAAGGGAGTTGTGATAGTAAAGGCTAGAGATGAAGAAAATGGCTTAGCACAAAATGGGACATCTGGGACATTCTGACTCAGATGTGCACAGTTATACTCGAAGGGGAGGGACCGACTTGAAAGCTGTTAGATTTCAGAGTCCACTGACCCTTCCCTAACCTGCCTATTGATTCTAATCTGAATCCCAAGAACTGTTCCAATAAGGAAATCCCACTGAGTTCTCTGCCTGGAACGTGACTGAACACTCATGAGCTTCCCGTGAGCTTCCTGAGGACTCTGTTCCTGGTTCAATTGCAGGACCACCTTGGCCCCTAAAGTGACAGCATGACTTTTGTGCAGGTGAGAATGTGTCCTCCTGTTATAAGACAGACAAACAAAGGTTTATATTCAGAGATGGCAAATGCTAGTAGAGAATTATAACTCTGGAGAGGTCCCTTGGGGAAAATTAGATGGAGAGGAAGTCCCAGACTCAGATAGGAAACCAGCTGTGAACCGCCACCTGCACCTGCCCTGAGCTGTGGTCAATGGATCCTGGAGGCTGCCAGGTTCCCCCTCAGAAGCTTTGTGTCTGGTCTCACACTGAGGTTCCCTCATTGTGTCTCTTGCACAGTAGTACGTGGCCGTGTCCTCCTCTCGCAGACTGTTCATTTGCAAAGAGGCAGTGCTTCTGGAATCATCTCGTGAGATAGTGAATCTCCCTTTCACAGATGCAGCATATTCTGCTGTCCCACCATTAGCCTTGTTTCTAATAAACCCAACCCACTCCAGCCCCTTCCCTGGAGCCTGGCGGATCCAGTTGATGTAGTAATCGCTGAAGGTGAATCCGGAGGCTGCACAGGAGAGTCTCAGGGATCCTCCAGGCTGGACCAAGCCTCCCCCAGACTCTACCAGCTGCACCTCACACTGGACACCTGCAAACACAAACACATCTTGTTCAGAAACTGCCACACACAATCCTGTTTCTCTCACTGACATCTACTCACACAGCCAATATCTCTAGTTCTCCATGAATTACCTTGTAACAGAGCAAGAAGGAAAACCCATCTCAGCACAGACTCCATGGTGAGTCTCTGTGTTCAGTCCTGATCACCTAATAGGGACACTTGGGAATGCTGGGGCTGGGGCTCCTCTCCCAGAGCTGCAGGGTTTGGGCTGGGCTGGTTTTCATGAGCAGAGGGAGGGCCCTATTTGCATGTCCCCTGCAATATAGCAAGTTCTGGGTGGGACATCTGCTGGAGGGCAGGGCCCAGATAAGAGGTGAGAGTCATGTCAATGCTTTGACTGAACAAGTTTTAGACTACACTTGAGTTACTGGCACCTCAGTGGTACATAAAGTTCTAGGACTACAAACAGGACGCTTATATCAGGCTGATTTTCCTCTTTCAGTCTCTCTCTCTGTCTCTCCTCTCTCTCTCTTTCTGTCTCTACCTTGATCCCTCTTTACAGTCACATCTTTGCCAGCATTTATTGTTTTCAGACTTTTTGATAGAGGCCACTGTCACTGGAGTCAGGTGATATCTCATTGTCGTTTTGATTTGAATTTCCTTCCCTGACGATTAGAGATGTTGAACAGTTTTTATATTTGTTGGCCATTAGTGTATCTTCTTTTGCAAAGTTTTGGTTCATGTCCTTTGCCAATTTTTTGATGTTTTTTAAAAATTTTTTTCTTGTTAATCTTATTAATATCTATATAGATTCTTGTTAACAGCTCTTTACTGGATATGTAGCATGCAAACATTTTCTCCCATTCTATAGATTGTCTATTTGCTCTAATGATAGTGTCTTTAGCTGTGCAGAAGATTTTTAATTTGATCAGATCTCATTTATTTATTTTTGTTGCTGCTGTGATTGCTTTGGGATTCTTCATAAACTCTTTACCAAGGCTGATGTCTATAAGTGTTTTCTGAACATTTGCTTCTAGAATTCTTAAGGTTTCATGTCTTAGATTTACGTCTGTTATCCATCATCAGTTGATTTTTGTGAGAGGTGAAAGGTGGGGATCCAGTTTAAATCTTCTACATGTGGCTATACAGTTTTCCCAACACCATTTATTAAATAGAGATTCTTTTCCCCAATGTTTATTTTTTTCTTTTTTGCCAAAGACTAGATAACAATATGAGGATGGTTTTATATCTGGGCTCTCAGTCCTGTTCCAAAGGTCTATATCTCTGTTCTTGTGCCAGTACCATTCTCTTTTGGTTACTACCGCCTTGTAGTAAATCTTGAAGTCTGGTAGACTGATGCCTCCCAATTTGTTCCTTTTGCTTAAGATTGCTATGGTTATATGAGATCTTCTCTGGTTCCATACACAGGATAGAACAATTTTTTCTAGATCTGTAAAGAATGATGATGGTATTTTGATAGGGATTGCATTAATTCTGTAGATCACTTTAGGTAGTATGGACATTTTAACAATATTGATTCTGTCAGTCCATGAGCATGGTAGGGTTTTACATCCATTTACATCTTCTATAATTTCTTTTCTCACTCTTTCATAGTTCTCTTATATAAATCTCTCACCTCCTTTGTTAAATATATTCCTAAATATTTAATTTTCTTTCCTGCTATTGTGAAAGGTGTTGAAATTTTGATTTGATTTTAGGCTTTACTGTTATTGGCATATATGAATGACACTGATTTGTGAGCATTGATTTTGTATCCTGAAACTTTACCAAATTCATTTATCAATTCCAGGATTCTCTTGGTTGAATTCTTGAGATTTTCTAAAGATAATATCATATCATAAGCAAGGAGTGAGATTCTGACCTCTTCTGCTCCCATTTGGACACCTTTAATTCCCCTCTCTTGTTTAATTGCTTTAATTCTAACCTAATCCTAAATGAAATTGAGAACAAAAGAACTACACAGAAGATTAATAAACCAAAAGTTGATTTTTTGAAAAGATAAACAAAATTGGCAGCCCCCTTCCTGGATTGACAAGCATTAGAAAGGAAAGGAATCTAATAAGCTCAATTAGAAATGAAAAAGTAGAAGTCACTAAAGACATCACAGAAATACAAAACATTGTCTTTGGATACAATAAAAATCTATTTTCCCCAAAACTTCAAAAAAATGGAGGAAATGGACAAATGCTTAGAAACATACAACCTTCCTAGGCTCAATCAGGAAGAAATAGAATTCCTGAACAAAACAATATCAAGCCAGAAATTGAGGCAGCAATTAGAAATATTCCAACAAAACCAAGTCCGGGGCCAGATGGGTTCACACCTGAATTTTGCCAAACCTACAAAGAAGAATTCATACCTATACTGTAGAAATTATTCCACAACATTGAAAATGGTGGTATCCTTCCAAGCTCATTCTACAAAGCCAATATCACTTTGACACCAAAGCCAGGAAAGGACACTACAAAAAAAGATAACTACAGACCAATGTCCCTCATGAATATAGATGCAAAAATCCTCAACAAAATCTTGACAAACCAAATGTAACAGCACATCAAAAATAATTCACCATGACCAGGTGCAATTTATCCCAGAGAAGCAAGGTTGGTTCAACATATGCAAATCTATAAATGCAATTCACCCTATAAATAAAAGCAAGAAAAAAGACCACATGATTCTCTCAATAGACACAGAAAAAGCTTTTGATAAAATCCAGGACACTTTTATGATAAAAACTCTTAACAAAATAGGCATAGATAGGACATACCTTAAAATTATTAAGGCATGTATGATAAACTCACAGCCAATATCATATTGAACAGGGGAAAATTGAAAGAATTCCTGCTTGGAACTGGAACCAGACAAGGTTGCCCACTATCTCCACTTCTTTTTGACAATGTAGTTTTATTAGCTATAGTCCTCATATTGTACATTACAATTTTGTATTTATTCTTCCTACATGTCTGTTACTTTGTATATTTAGACCTACAATTCCCCATTCCAACATGCCACCTTGTTCTTTGTCCATGATATTTTATTCTCTATCGCTGTATATTTGGCCTTTTTAACTTGTTTTATATTCCGTATATAAGTGAGATTGTGCTCTATTTTTATTTCTGTGCCTGGCTTCTTTCCCTGACAGCAGGGATTCATTCAGCAAATCCATTCCAGGGTCATCTGTGTTGTGGCAAAGGGCAGGATCTCCTTTTACTACGGCTGAATGATATTGTGTTTGTGTACACACCACATTTTCTCCATTTGTACATTGACGCACACTTGGGTTATGTCCCTGTCACAGCTATTGTGAATAATGCTACAATGAATGTGGGAATGTAGGTACCTTCATGACGTGGCAGTTTCCCCTTCCTTGGGCAGATACCCAGAAAACGCACCACTGGGTCACATAGTAGTTCTGTTCTTAATTCATTTAGGAGCCTCCAAAGTGCTTTCCATAATGGTGGGAATATAGATTGGCACAACCAATGTGGAAATCACTTTGAGTAATGATCCCCAAATAGATGACATTTGATCATGGATCTCCATGGAAATCTTTGATAAATCTTATGGAAGTTCAGAAACTTTTCTGTAATTGTTAAGACAATGATGAATTTGCTCCTTATTGTCTTTGAGCCTGGATCTTGGCAGGATGCAAGATTAAGGCTGTTGGTAGATGTCAGAGTGACGGAGTGGTGGACAGCAATGAGGGAGCAAAGTAGAGAGAGAGAGAGAGAGAGAGAAACTTAAAGAGGAGAATCAGCCTGTACTGAAATCAGAGACTGCAGAGGGAAGCACAGAATCGTGAACTCAGAGAAGTTCTCTGGAGGGAATGGTTACATGGAGAGGAAGCCACAACTCCGACAAGAAACCAGCCTTTACCCTCCACCAGCACCCGCAATGGGCTGACTTTGCCCAATGGTCTGGGCACCCCTGTGGGAGAGGTTTGCCCTGACCTCCATCAATGTCCCCTCACTGTGTCTCGCACAGCAGTACACGGCCACGTCCAAGGCCTTCGGGCTGCTCCACTGCAGCCAGGCAGTGCCCGTGGAGTTGTCTGTGGAGATGGTGACGTGGCCTTGGAAGGATGGGCTGTACTGGGTATCTGATTCATTAGAATAGTCCATCCCCACCCACTCCAGGTCCTTCCCAGGCATCCGGCACAGGCAGCTGATGCAGTAGCTGACAAAGCTGTATCCAGATGCCTTATGGGAGATTGTCAGAGACTCCCCAGGATTTTCACCTCTGCCCCGACTGCACCTGCTTCACCTGTGTGCAGACACCTGTATAGGAGATGTAGGACTCGGATCAGGGGCTTTGTCATGATCACTCCCTGTGGGATCAATCCCTGGGCTGGGAATGACCTTCAGGTACAGCCAGGAAGGAGGCAAAGATGGTGGCAGACTCCATCCTGGAGCACAGAAAGGGCTGCCATGAGGACCCTGGCTGGGTGCTGAGGGAGACTGACTGTGAAGTGGGTTTAAATGGGATGTTCCCCACTCGAGTTTGCATCTGTCCTGCCCTACCCCACAGGGGAGACTCCCCGGGTTCATAGCCCAGCACCACTAGGGCAGCAGGGGCTCAACTGAACCTACTTGGAGGGGCAGGAAAAGGTTTCAATAATCCCCGCCATCTCCCCACACACTCTGGTCACATGCCCACAGGACTCTGATCGGGGCATATCTCTCCCCCCTTCTCTGTGACCCTGTAGATGAGGTTTTCAGAATCTAAGTAGAATCACATATGGGAAAAAAGCCAGACAACCTATAGAATGCAGCCTGGAAAGACTGTGAAGTGAGGAGTTCATGCATAAATGCCACAGAACAAGAACTATCACTCTTCTTCACCAACTGGCACTGTGCATATGAGTGTGATCAGGGCCTGGGCACGCAGCTGGTGTGAGGACAGTTGTTCCAGCCCTCCAATCATCCTGACCTTGCTGATTTGCCAGACTGGCACCCATGGCATTCAGGGCAAGTTTCTAAAGTAATTTTGTCTCCTGCATTTCCACATTCCTGCAAACGAGCATGAACAGGGAATATATGCTTAGGTTTCTGAACGTCGACAGACCATTGCTCCCCCCAGCATCTCGTGGTTCTGCTTTATACATTTGTGTCGACCCATCAATGTCCTCCTCAGCCATCTCTTTCCTTAGTAACCCTGTAGATTCCCCCACCTTGCTGGGATGAGTCCCTTCCTTCTCTCCTGCGTCTGTTCCATTCTCCTTTGTATCCACCTGCCCTTCCTTATTATCTCTGAGGTCCAAAGGGAACTCTGAAGGGGAAGAGAAACCTATACAGCTTCTAAGGTATTTCCTGACCTTGCACAGTAGGGGCAACTGGAGGGCAGAACTGAAAGGGCCCCCCTGTGTCCCAGCCGTCTCCTGTGGCCTGGGCAAGGTGCGTAACACGTGATCACGACCCCAACTGCATAAAGCCACATCAGCAGGACTTGGTTGTGTGGAATCAGTTCTCCATCTGGAGAGTCCGCTTCACTCTTCATAGGAAGTCACTTACCTTACAGGGCCAGCAGTCTGTTGCCTCCTGTACCGAGTCAGTTATCCCACCAGGAACAACGTGCCATGTGTCAGGATCACCTGCACCCACCCGTGATTGCCCTATTGTAAGATGTCGGTCCACAGTGCACACGATGCCTCCTCAGTCGTGTGGGCACAAAGCCAAGGAGACTCTGCCATGCTTGTCACTCCTGCAGTCCCTTAGTGAATATTGCTCAGGAACCTGGTGAGGTCAATTAACGATATAAATCACGTCATAAAATCATGCAACTCTTCCATGCACTCCCTGGATTAAGAAGTTTAATGTTTTCCCTGCACATGGACAATCTTCTTTGACACTGTGGGCCAGAGAAGTTTTCTCCAGGACAATTGTTCATCATGATGGTGGATCTGAGCGTTGTAGCCTCGGCTCAGTGTGCACCGGGCCCGGATGGACAGCAACTATTTTGCTTTCATTTCAGTTATGATTAGTACATACACAGATTGTGTATTTACATTATTTCTGATTATATCTATATTGTGTTCGTATTCAGGAAGTGAACTCCTGCAGTGTTGATCTACCATTCATACATCCATTGATAGCTTTTACCTCCACGACTTATTGGAGCCCACGTGCTGCCTCAAACCAGGTAACTCTGTGAGCATCCAGGCTTCAGAGTTTCAACCCACCCAGCTTGTCGTCCTTCACTTTGCTAAGCGATGCTTTAGCTGTGTGTCAATCAGGCAGGGTTCTTCTGGAAAGTCCACTTCTGGTGTGATTATATTGAGTCTTCCAAGACCACCCTCATCCTCTACGACCAGTATAAATACAGGTCTTAGGATAACATATTATATTTTTGGTCAGTTTATTGCAGAAAATGATATGAATTAAAATCAGCAGAGGCACAGGTGTAACTCCCTGCGAGAACAGGTGCCAGTGCCCAGGTGTGCTCTCCCAGCTTAGTCTCCTGTCCACCTTGAATTCTCCCAGCAGGGATGTATGATGACAGGTGTAAGGGGTTGTCCTCAGGGATGCTCACCTGGGCCTTGGTGGCCAGTGCTCCTCACTGGGGTCAGTCCCAGGTGTCGCAGCACGTGCACAACTGACCACCACTGCTCAGACAGCAGCCCCTGGGCCATGAACTGGCATTCGCCATGAACACTGTGTGCTCAAGTACTGCAGTGTATTCACCCCCACACACAAATATAAAAACAAGATAAATGACGATAACAATAAATAGTAATATTAGCGAGTATGGGAGGAAACCTTGGGAGGTGATGGATATATTTATGTCCTGATGTTGGTTAGGTATACACATTTACCCAAACTCATTGAGTTCCAGAAGTTAAATATTGTAGAGTATTTCCATGTAAATCACACCTTAATAAGATTGGTGTAAAAATGCTATTACCAGGAGCAGTATGCCAAAGGATCAGAACTCATCTCGAAGGAGTGGACTATGGGTCAGTTCCTAGAATGGACTTTTTCAGGAATGCACATGGTTTGGACAACCCAGGGCTGCTGAGTTAACCCTTTCCTGTGCGTGAGTCCAGGTAAGATGCAAAGGGCTGTTGGAATGAAAGTCATGACTCGGAATCAAAAGGACAGTGAAGAGGGATTTAAGGTCAGACCCCATGTGAGTGCAACATGGATTGGAAGTGATGCTGGGAGCCTGTGCAGGGACGAGAGGGCAGACCAGGGGCAGGGGGTAAATTAGGCCAGGGGTGTTCTCCAGAAGCCCAAGCAGCAGGTGCCACATTGCAGGGTGTGGGGCTGTGGCCATGAAGACTCCATGTGGGGTGCAATGGAATATGGGAGTTATCAGGTGGCAGACTTAGGAAAGAGGGGAAGAAACAAGCTCATTCTCCAAGAGAGCATCTGCAGAATCAAGGTTTGACAAGTCTCCTTCCTGGGCCTCCATCCCTGCGTCAAAGAGAAATTAAGTGATTCCCCAGCCTGGTGGACATGACTGAATATGAGAGTGAGGAAGGAGAACAGGGGTGGTCCTGGGAGACAAAGTTCCCTCACCTCACACCTCCCTGCCTGTGCTCCTCCCACGGCTGAGAGTCTCATCCCAGTCATGCCGTGGGGGCCACATCAGCTCCGTGGTCCACTGCAGAGACGCACTCACAGGTTTCGCTGAGTCTAAAAAGAACGTGGGATTAAAAGCAGAAGCTCAATCTAGTTCTCATTAATGTGTTCATAAGCCTTTAAGGCCAATGAGAGAGATAAATGACGTCGGAACTAAATCACTAGAAATATCAATAAATCACTCATTTTTCTTCCTTCTGAAACATGAAAAATGACAAACACTGAGCTGGACTAACTAGGAGAAGAGGAGAAACTACTCTAATTAATAACGTCAGAAAGTAAAGAGAAAACATTACGACTGACACCACCAGAATACAAAAGAAATGAAAGATGATGGCTCTGACATTGGTGAAGGTCGTCTCAGTCTTCCCAGGTCACAGGTAGATTCCTCATCTCAGCACCAAGGATGTGCACTGAGAAGTGAAGTTAATGGTCACAGGGTTCTGGGCAACACGTTGAAATTTCCAAACACTCACATTTTGGTAAGAGTGAAAAATCCACTTTGGTTCAATCTCTGAGTTTCCTAGAATAATTCAGTAGATTCTAAAGCTAGATTTGTGCAAATATATGGCAACAGTTTACACTCCCCAAACATGCGACCACTTAAGAAAGAAAAAGGAATGTCAGGGGAAGAGGATTGAATTATCACCCTATCATGTATGAGGGAAATATTCAGAATAAAATCCAATTCTCCTAATTCTGAACCCACAATGAGACCTGAGCCACTTCCACTGGAGTGGGGCTGCTGAGCTCCCTGCAGGCGGGAAGTGTCCGACTCCATAAAGCTGAGCTGGGGTCTCTGCAGAGTCTGCGGCCTGCAGGGCCGGCTCCCCTCAGATGGGGCAGTCAGAGAGATCTCTGCTGTCTCTCTGGGTGAGGGGAGGGCTTGTGTCTGGAAATGGTCAAATTACTCGTGATCTCTGCACATGAATAGAGACCACTGGATGTGAGAACCAGTCGGTCACACTACAGATAACAATTCCCTGTGTGAATGAAACACTCAGCCAGGAGAAATTTAAGAAAAAATGCAGCAAATATGGGAATTATAATTCTTTGCAGACGACATGCTTTTATACATCATCTGAGAGGCTCATGCAAAACCGTATTATCTTTTATGAAAACCTAAGAGCAGTGTGTGCACCCCGAGGATTTACCTTTCTGCCTCCACCCACAGGTGGTCCAGGACCAGGCACCTGCTGCCATTCTCCGCCATCCACCCCCTGGTTTCTGCTAAAGACCCACGTCCTGAGGGGACCACTTCCAGGAGATGACACATCCTGGCAGGCCCCTAAGTGACAGTCACGGCTGGGAGACGCAGTGGTCCTATTAAGGGCAACATAGGCTCAGAGAGGCACAGGTGGTTCTGCTACACTTTGCTTGTACTGCAGTGTAATTAGGAAGTTCCACTGACCTCCCCCTTTCTCTGTCCCTGGATGTCACATTGCATCTTGTGCAGACGGTTTCCACAGCCGCACCTGGACTCCTGTGCATTTTTCTGCCTCCATGAATTGTAAATATTTTGGTGGCATATGAGAATGATTTCTCCTAATATAAGAAACTTCTCAAGTTTAAAGAAATCATTGGTAGGCACAGAATTTTGAATATAGACAGGCTCCCAGGGGAAACTGTAAGATGCGAAGGGAGACTTGGACTCTTGGTGCAAGCTGACCTTAACGTCCTGTGCACCTGACATTACCCTCCACCTGCACCTTCCCTGGGCTGACTCTGCTCCTTGTGTCTCGCCTGCCCCCTGGTGGCCCCCACGCACCCCCGCAGGAGGTTTGTGTCTGGGCTCAGAGTGGTGTCCTCTCACTGTGTCTCTCCCACAGTAGTACACGGCCGTGTCCTCGGCTCTCAGACTGTTCATTTGCAGAGACAGCGTGTTCTTGCTGTTGTCTCTGGAGATGGTGAATCGGCCCTTCACGGCGTCTGCGTAGTATGTGCTACCACCACCACTATTAATGTCTGAGACCCACTCCAGCCCCTTCCCTGGAGCCTGGTGGACCCAGTGCATCCTATAGCTGATAAGAGTGAATCCAGAGGTTGCACAGGAAAGTCTCAGGGACCCCCCAGGCTGGACCAAGCCTCCACCAAACTCCACCAGCCGCACCTCACACTGGACACCTGCAAACACAGACACATCTTGGTCAGAAACTGCCGCAAACACCCCTGTTTCTCTCACTCACATCCACTCACACACCCAATATCTCTAGTTCTCCATGAATTACCTTGTAACAGACCAACAAGGAAAACCCAGCTGAGCCCAGACTCCATGTTGAGTCTCTGTGTTGAATCCTGATCACTGAACGGGGACACCTGGGAATGCCGGGGCTGGGGCTCCTCTCCCAGAGCTGCAGGATGAGGGCTGGGCCGGTTTTCATCAACAGAGGGAGGGCCCTATTTGCATGTCCCCTGCCATATAGCAAGCTCTGGGTGGGACACCTGGGGGAGGGCAGGGCCCAGAGACAAACCGTGTGACGGTACTGAGGCTAATAATTAACTTGTGATGTCGTATCTAATTTACAAACACTCATAAACCATGTGTTGCATGTGTCAGGTTTCCATGCATTTTACACATGTAATATTACCCAAGAAGCATACAGAGGTTGTGTCATATGTCCAGGAACACATATTCAGGAAGAATTATTCTCAGTGTCTGGCCTGTGATTCCATCCTTGGAATCCACTGCAGACCAGAGCTGGACATGTCTAGTGTGGTTCCTAGAATTTTCATTCTGTAATAAGAACATAAAGCAAATTTTTTGCCTTCCTGTTATAATATATATATTTAACTTCCTTAAATAATATATACAAAATTTGAAACACAAGGTCGATGCAGATGCATTTTCAAGTACCTAATGTTTCACTTATTTTCATCTATTTATCCATCAAACTGTTCCTTCCAGCTAATCTATTTATCTGTTCATATTAACTTTAATGAAGCATAGTTGATAGACAGCGGCCTTGACATAGTTAAAGTGAGCAAGTGAAAGATGCTGACGACACCTCCACCGTCTTCAAGATATCAAGGAAATAAATTCCCCACAATATTCTCACTTGTTCTTTCAAACCTCCTCCTTCTTTCTTTCCCCTTCCCTCTCCCTCCAGTTACCCAGGAAACTGCTAATATAGTTTATGTTAATTTAGCTTTCACTTTCTAGAATTTATAAAAGTGGAATCATATAGAAGGTGTTTTTTGGCATATTTACTCCCTGTACATACCTGTGGATGGAACCATGTTGCAGTGCGTGTGACACATTAATTCTTGTTAAATATGGGCAGTGTTCTAATGAAACATTTAAAATGCTAATTTATTAAGATACTGGTTAATATTTTGATTGTTTTCAATTTCTTGCTATTAAGGATAAAGTTTCTCTTCATCTAGGAGCAGTAGACAGCTGAGAAAAAGCTCTTCTTACATCAATCACTGCAATGGAAACATCATTGTCATCTATAAAGCATGACTGCAGAAGCTGTAGATTAGCAAATTTTACTTAATATTTCAGATAATGGAAGTTATCTGAACAGCAAAACTGAAATCTGCAGACAGACCAGTACCTGTGGAGAGAAACAGAACCAGAACATTGGATTATTAGGCACAGTCCACCAGACGGCATGTGGGCTGGGACAAGACTATATTGGACATGGGCATTGGATTGCTGCTAACTGGATTTGGTAAAGGGATTACAGTTTAAATTTTCCAGTGGTCACATTGTTGGGGAAGTCTTATTCTATTCCCCCTGAAGTTTCTTTCTCCAGTGCAGGGAAAACATGATATGGTGGCAACCTCACAGATGGTTCTGTCTGAGAGGGAGGGAAAATACATTTCTGAAATGCATTCAGACCCACTTCCCCTGTCTCCTACAGATCTACAGAATTACCCTTCAGGGGACAAGAGGCAGAAAGCAGTGTCCTCGCCCACTGGGGAGCCTCACAGGAAATGGAAGTGGAAGAGATGTCACCGCTGAAGTTATGCTCAGAAACACGACTCCTCACCATCACGGGAACAAAGACTTGATCTTCAGGGACAGGCAGCAAATCTGGGAGCTGGAGAGGCTGATGGAGAACTTCCCGAGCTGTGGGAGACAAGGATCTGGAAAAGAAAGACACTGAGGAGGGTACAAAGGCAACGTCACCTCTTGCGGAGGACAGGACAACATGCAAGGACACAGTGCAGATCAAGGGGCACAATGTCTACCTGGGAACCCAGCTCAGGGAGGAAGTCAGAGAAGGAGCCTCGGGTCACCCTCTTCCACCACATCCACCACTGTCAGTAAATGCAAAATCCAGACTAACCTGGGCAAGCTGAAATAGATTGTTTCTAGAATACGGGGTGTAAACAGAAAGCCAAGCAGGAAACACACTGTGTATCAGTGGAGGTGTCTAAACCCTTCTGTGCTCATAGCAGAGAAAACCTTCTATACTTGGAGCCACTTCAGCAATGAATTCCACATGCAAGTCTGACTGGAGTCACACAGACTTCCACAGCACAGGCCTGGACAGCATCACGTGTTGACATTTACAGGGAGAAAAATACATGAAATGAAATAATAAGTCAATGGCAACCATGAAACACAGCATGTCTGGCTATCACAAAACTATGGGGTATAATAAATGGATACCAAAAAAGTCATAATGAAAAAATATCAGAATGAACTTCATAAGTGACACATATTAGAACTGACCAAATTGGAAATATATAGTGATTATTAGTAATGTCTTAAAATAGAAAGGGAAACGTAATATTACCACAAATGAATATAATTAACTTAGGTAGAGACATGGGGATTTCTCAGGAAGAGTCA
Organism: Avahi laniger; assembly: GCA_963575035.1. Lineage (NCBI taxonomy): Eukaryota > Metazoa > Chordata > Mammalia > Primates > Indriidae > Avahi > Avahi laniger. The sequence goes on along the minus strand of CAUYSK010016761.1, from coordinate 6,429 downwards.
AGTGTAAATGCTTAAAGTGTTGAGATGGAATTCAGTACAAATAAGCCTTTGACAAGCAAACCAGCTGAGTTGTCTCCTTTCGAAAGAAATCATGGACTTGGAAATAGGTGCCAGGAACTACACAGCAAAATGCAAAGGAAAGAAACAATGAAGAAAAACATCAGGATCAAATGGTGTCATATAAATATAATTAAAATTCCAGAGGTAGAAGTAAAGACCAGACATGGAAAATAAATATTGAAGAAATAATGGTCACAAATGTTCCAAACTTCGTGAAAGATGTAAAAATCACAGATCTAAGGATGTAAGAGCAACTTCAAGCAGGATGAAACACACACACGCTACTGATATACACATGTGCATATACAAAGCCTAACACATATCTCGACACACAATGAGCCCAATTCCTCCATCTTATTATTGCTAATTAATTGAATTAAAATTACTTCTATTCATAGCATGAGATAGTGTTTGTGTGTACATGCCTTCACTTACAGCCTTAGGCACAGTCTTCCTCCGTCTGATGGATCCATGTCCCCTATGTGGCCTTTTTTTGGGAGGGGATGGTTACGTCTAAACTGTCTAAATGAGCTCCAAATAAAGAAGCAAGCAAGGGAACCCCTCCCAAGCACCCTGCAATATGTGCAGAGAGTGTAGGGAGAGCTGATGGTGTTCGTCCTACCACACCTGGAGCAGAGAAGGGGTGGAGCGGGTAACTAGTGTTCAGGTCCCTAGGGGAGATGTTCTGAAGACTAGGGTCTTCAAAGGGACCAGGATGTTCTGAAGAGAACTTTCAACTGCAAGAATTTGTCTGGCTTCAATGAGAATAAACAAAAGTAAAGTGATTCCCCAAAGATTTAGAAGATGATACGAAGGGACCTGCTGCTGCCTTGCATGAAGAATGGGGGTGGCCCGAAGCGTTAACAGAGTAATGATGGTGGAGAAACCTTCTGAGAGTAGACAATCAGGAGGGGAGAACAGACGGAAATAATGTTTCTCTTCCACACAAGGCAGATGAGAGGATAGAACTAAATAAAACACCCCGTTACACAAAGAATGGTCCATTAAGAGATGTTTCCTATCAAATGACCAACACAGTGCAGACAACACGCAAACTCTGCCATGTCAGCAGAGTGTGGATTGAAGACACCTGATTTCTTATTGTCAAAATTTTAATGACAGATTATTGCTAGCTGCTGACGGAACACTTAAGCACTGGAATTTGTATTGATTTCACAATCTTCTCTCCCACTTTGGAGAAGAAACCAGAGTTCATGGAAAACAACGGTGAGGGTTAAGGAGAAAGATCATTGACAGGACAGGACAGGAAACACCAGGGTCTACAAGGAAACGTCAGCTTCCCTCTGCACCTGCGCTTAGCTGTGTCCTGTGTATCCCAGTAGGTCATGAGCATCCCCTGGTGGTCCCAAGGTCTCACTGGTGGTGCTGAGAGCTGCTTGGTGGTCCTTAGCCCCCCAGCAGGGTGGTTAGAGCCTGGGCTCTGAGTCACTAACCCACATGGTGTCTCTTTCTCAGTCATATACAGCAGTGTCCTCAGTGGTCACGAAGACCAGGAACAGGAAGAACAGGGTCTTGGACATTTATCTAAACATGGACAATGATCTCTTGAGGGCAAGTACAATACGTGTTTCATTATAACAGATGCTCCACATCCACTCCAGTCCACCCCAAGTGCTGGCATACGCAGCTATAGTAGGAATCTCGGGTTGTGATGGAGTCTCCAGACACACACAGGTGAGGGAGAGGCTCTGCCTGCGTGTCCCCAGTCCTGGGTCTGATTCCTGCAGCTGTGCCCTAGGTGGGACTTCTGAGGACAAGGACTTTCTGATCCTGACAATCACATGCAGCAGTAACCGTCCCACTAGATACATCTGAGACAGCCTACAGAGCTGTCAGCAAGCCAAAGAGAGGACACAAGTATATCATTTTCTTCCAGACCACAGCTCTGCCTTTCCCAGTGATCATAGCCTTGTCCCAGGAGGGAGGAATGAGCTTCCACCACCCATGAAAACAGATTTTCATCCTAGAGATGGAAGAGAAATTTACACTTGGGAAGCCTTGTACTTACACAGGGAAGGGACTCAGATCTGGCTCCTTTTGGTCCTTCCTGATTTCTTTTCTTGACTCCCCTCATGTAATGTACTTCTCATGTCCCCTGAGAGATTGTTACATTGTTGCTGTTATGTGACCCCCAGACCTGTCTTGTGCTCCATCCACCTCGTGCACTTGTGCTTCTAGAGGATGTCGTATGGTGAACAGTGCAGCTGGGCTGACTTTTCTCATTTCTCATTTTCTCATTTCATCACACACCAGACACACGCCTTTCCATTCTTACACCTGGAAACACCTAAGCCCATCCCCTCCCAGTTCTTCAGAGATGTCCCTGGGCTATTGTCCTCTCCACCCTACCATGCCTGCACTGGAAACCCCACGGACCTCCCCTGAGAGCTGTGGTAGGCCGGGCTCAGGGAAGGGACTCTGTATCTCAGACGGTACCAGAGGAGGCATCACCTGGAGAAGATGGACACTGTGCTCCAGGCAGGTCAGGACCTCCACGTTCCAGCTGCCCAGACACGCAGGCCTCTGAGGAGTCACTCTGTGTGGGGACAGGTGTCCTAGGAATCCAGAAGACCATGCAACATGAGTCAAGTTTCAGGAATTTTCTTGTAATAACCAAGCCATGGAACACTGGCACAGAAAGGACTGGGTTCCAGAGGGTCTGGCTGAGGAGTAAGACCCCAGACATTGAGCAAAGAAGTAGTCCGTGTCCAGACAAGAGGAGATTTGGGGGATGGATGAGAAAATAACTGCTGGTGAAGCCAAGGAGTTGAAGGGATGCTGATGGAAGAGCAGTTCTTTAACCTCACCTTAGCAATGAGGTTAAACAAAAAACTTCAGCAATGTTTTGAAGGAAAACTCCTGTTGGTACCTTAGTTGGGATACTCATAACAGCTTAATTATGTGGAGACTTAGGCCACTCTCTACATTTGATTCTTATGGAGTGACCACTCAATAAAACTTTTCCAATTAATTCAAGCATATGCATGTTTCTATTATTCTATTTACTCAATGATATAAACACATTTTCTAAACAACTTTAAAAATAATAATCCCAATATCGCCTTAACCCCAGCACGGCTGCATCTCCCTCAGGATTTCTGACCCCTCAGGATGTGGGTTGTCACACTGTGTCTCGCAGAGTAATGCACGGCCATGTCCTCGGGTCTCAGACTGCTCAGCTCCATGTAGGCTGTGCTCATGGATGTGTCCCTGGTGTTGCAGCCCAATTGCAGAACGGGGGATGGACACAGAAAGAAACACACAGACACACACACAAGATGTACAAGACTGCAGCAGTGAATTCTACCAGTCGTTTTATTTATATACTTTTTCTGTTTCCGGCAGCTATTTCTTGGTATGTGACTATCTTGGGCGCCTTGAAGAAACACATTTTCATTCCTTCCAGACGATTGCTTAAGGTAAGCAGACGTTTGCATCTTATCTTATCTCATTACCGTATGCAGGACAATGAGACGCTTTGGCTTGTTTGCAAGACCCCAGGTGCTTGATTATCTGTCATAAAGCTATCTGTCATGAGGAATAGTTCTGTTTGGTCAACAGGCCGTGTCCAGGCCTATTGACCTCTGGCGCCAAGGAGAGCACATCCAGTTTCACTGACTCTGGGCTTAAGCCAATTTTTTCCCAGGGACGGTCCCTATACCTGGTCTTGGTGACTCTGTGTGGAACTTCTGAGCATGGCTTTTTCCTCCAGTGTTAGGGCTGATCTGTCCCATCCACTCCAGCCCTTGTCCAGGGGCCAGTCTCACCCAGTGCACGTAGTAGCTGGCGAAGGTGTATCCGGAAGCTTTGCAGGACACCTTCACGGAGGCCCTAGGTGGCCTCACCTCAGCCCCAGACTGCACCAGTTGGACCTGGGAGTGGGCACCTGTGCAGAGACACAGGACTGTGTGAGACCCCCCTTTGCTGGGCCAAGCCCCTCCCCACCTGGCACTGGGGAGCCCCTCACCTGTAGCTGCTGCCACCAGGAAGAGGATCCTTCAGGTCCAGTCCATGGCGAGGAGCTAAGCTCTCAGGGCCTTCTCTAGAAGAGGGTCGTGGTTGTGGGGTGACGCTATCAGGGCACAGGTACAGCTGTATTTACCTGAGGAGACCTCAGGTCATTTGCATATTCATGAAGCAGGGCATTTCATAGCCCTAGACCTGCCCCAGCATAAGAAAGAGAAAGTAGAAAATGCGTGGGCCATGCAGCAGTGAGATGCTGAGTGTCCCTGTCCAATCCCTATCTGAGCTCATGGGGGCCTTGCCACACATCTGAACTGCACATGGACAGAGGCCTTCCCACTGAATAACACACACCACAGAGCACCTGTTCATTGTGATCCCACACTTGATTATGTGGAGATTTTCTCAGTTATTTATGGTCCCATCACTGACTGTGATGCTGAGCAGGTATGTTGACCATCCTGGTCCCATAGGCACAGCACATGCATTGGCAGCTCTGAAACAGTGACCACTGCTCATCCTGTGTCAGTGACCAGCAGGTCGCACGGATGGCTCTGGGATCTGCTGGGCACTCCTGACATGGCCACCTAGCATGTCTGGGGTCCTTAGCTCCACATCTGTTAGATGGAAAGATTCCTGGGAAGAGAGCAGCCCTGGGATGTGTGGTCCAGGTCTGTGTTTCTAATCCCACTAAAAATAGGAAGTTTTTGGAGACCTTCTTCTTTTTTTAATGTCAGCATATTAGGGGGGGTGAAAATGTTTAGGTTATGTATATTGCCTTTGCCCCACCCGAGTCAGAGTTTCAAGTGTATCCATTCCACAGACGGTGCACATAGCATCCATTAGGTATGAATATACCCATTACTACCCCCTCCTCCCACCTCCCCTAATCAGGGAGATGTCCTAGTCAAGGAGTTCCACTTAGGTCTCTGTGCTGACTCTGGTTGGAAAAGACTCAGCAGGTTCCCCTGGGATTCCTAAGGACTCTGATCCAGGTGATCACAGCACGGTCATTTCTGCCCATGTGAGTGACGTTCTCCCTTGTGTGCAGATGAGAATGTGTTCATTTACTAAAACAAGACGTTTCCAATTGAGACATGACAGTGACAAGCACAGAGCCACAAAAGAAGGTACCAGGGTGAAATTTCTAGAGAAGAAGCCTCAAACTCTGACAGGAAATGAACCCTTATTGTCACCTGCATCTGCCCTGGGCTGACTCTGCTCCTTGTGCCCCACGCGCCCCCTGGTGGCCAGGCACGCCTCCGCAGAAGGTTTGTGTCTGGGCTGACACTGACGTCCCCTCACTGTGTCTCTCACACAGTAGTAGGTGGCCATGTCCTCGGCTCTCAGACTGTTCATTTGCAGATACAGCGAGTTCTTGCTGTTGTCTCTGGAGATGGTGAATCGGCCCTTCACAGTGTTTGCATAGTATATGTAATCACCATTCTAGTTAATACCAGAGACCCAATCCAGCCCCTTCCCTGGAGCCTGGCGGACCCAGTGCATGGCATGGTCATCAAAAGTGAATCCGGAGGCTGCACAGGAGAGTCTCAGGGACCACCCAGGCTGGACCAAGCCTCCCCCAGACTCCACTAGCTGCATCTCACACTGGACACCTGCAAACACAGACACATCTTGGTCAGAAACTGCCAAACACAACCTTGTTTCTCTCACTCACATCCACTCACACACCCAATGTCTCTAGTTCTCCATGAATTACCTTCTAACAGAGCAACAAGGAAAACCCAGCTGAGCCCAGTCTCCATGGTGAGTCTCTGTGCTCAGTCCTGATCACCGAATGGGGACACCTGGAAATGCCGGGGCTGGGGCTCCTCTCCCAGAGCTGCAGGGTGAGGGCTGGGCTGGTTTTCATCGGCAGAGGGACGGCCCTATTTGCATGTCCCCTGCTATATAGCAAGCTCTGGGATGGGGATGGGTGAGTCAGGGCAGGCCCTAGAGAAGGCATGATGTTCCTGGGGGAGTTCATAGGACATGTTATTTTACAGATGAAACCTGATACACAGAAGCATGGAGGAGTTGTAAAATATGCAAAGAGCACATACATATTTGTTGAGAGCTACCTGAAGTATCTGGGTCTTTGGTCCTCAGCACTGGATCCTACTTTTTCTGTGATCCAACCCCAGGACAGATGTGGACATGCCTCATGGGGTTCATAGAAACCCCTTTATGTAATGAGAGCATGATGAGATTGTGCTGCATTGTATTGTTACCTAAACTTCAAGGTTGCATCAACATTTGGGCCTCAGTGTCTTCTCTGTCCTCAACAGCACCTCACCTGTGAAGTGAGCCCCATCCAGCTGAGGGTAGTCAGGTTCACACAACTTGTCAAATGCAACTGCTGCTCCCTCTGTGTTGGGCCCAGGG
>CAUYSK010016756.1:0-44173 GCA_963575035.1 Avahi laniger | reverse complement strand
ACACAAACAGTTCGACCAAAGCAAGCAGTGACTAAAATATGCAAGGTCCTTCCTTACGTGGTGCTACGTCCTATTGGTAGTTGGGGCTGGACTATAAAATGGATAAACAGACATATGTGGCTGGTGATCAGGGTTAAGGAGACAAAAATGCAGGTGATGTGATAAAGAAAGTGTGGGAGGTACTTGACTAAACCTGAGACTGGGTGATAAATACCGATGCTGAAAGGTGACGTTTGCGCTGAGGTCCCAGTGATGACCTGTGTAGATAAAATACCCTGACTTGGGGACGGGATTGGGCTTTAAGAAAGAGAATGATCAGGCCAAGAGCCTGTTGAACAGGGGCAGGTGTTGGAAGATGATGGTGGCCAGGTATTAGGAGTCAGGTTGTGTACACTATGGTGAAGAGTTAGGGCTTTGTTTTTTTTTTTTTTTTTGAGACAGAGTCTCACTTTGTTGCCCTGGCTAGAGTGAGTGCCGTGGCATCAGCCTAGCTCATAGCAACCTCAGACTCCTGGGCTCAAGCAATCCTACTGCCTCAGCCTCCCAAGTAGCTGGGACTGCAGGCATGTGCCACCATGCCCGGCTAATTTTTGCTATATGTATTTTTAGCTGTCCAATTAATTTCTTTCTATTTTTGGTAGAGACGGGGTCTCGCTGTTGCTCAGGCTGGTCTCGAACTCCTGAGCTCAAACAATCTGCCCGCCTCGGCCTCCCAGAGGCTAGGATTACAGGCGTGAGCCACCGCCCCCGGCCAGGGCTTTGTTTTTAGGGCAATAGGAAGCCATGACATAGGGGAGTGATATGACTTAATCTGCATTATTGAAATTGACTTTGGTGCACCTGTTTGGGGAACGGATGTTGAGGATTAAAAGGCCAAGTGGGAAGACCATTTAGGAAGCTAATGCATTATCGCGATAGTAAAGGATGCAGGCACCAAACATGGAAATGGCTGCTAGAAGCTGAGCAGCTTATCATACTAGATGCACCTCGTTATGGCTTGGGGCCTCGCCACAATTCGGCCCCTACCCTTGTACAGCCGTATTCCCCCTGCCTCTTACTGGTACAGTCAGTGCAGCCCACGGGTCTACTGTATGCACTTCCTTCCCCTTTGCTCAGGCTATTGGGCCTGCCTGAAATAGTCTCCCTGTCCATTCCCACTTCCAGGTCCTTCCCACCCCTCAGGTTGCAGTTTGGCACTGCCGCCTCCAGAAAGCCCGAGGGACCAGGCCAACTTCTGAACCTCAGGTCTGAATCAAATTGCAAACCACCTTCAACAAAAGCCCCGGGATTTTTGTTAAAATTGTAGATTTCTGCAGCTCACTCAATATCTGCCGATTTAGATTTCTGAGTAGGGACTAGGAATATGTGAATTAAGTATCCTAGGTGATTCAGATACCCACTTAGGTTCTGAAACAACTGATGTCATGCTTCTTGCCTGTTGTTTTGCAGTAGTAATTGCTTCTCTGATTCATGTGTTTGCATGGGAAAAGTGTTATTTTTGGGTTTAGATGGACCTGAGTTTGTATCTCTCTTTTGTAGTTAGCAGTTGTGTGATGCCAGACAAGTCAGTGTCTCTAAGTAGGGATAATGATACCCTCCCCACCAGAACTGTCAGGATTAAACGAGATGGTCCGTGTGAAGTAACTGGCACGGAGCCTGGCACTGAGTATTTGTCATTATAACAATAACAATAATAAATAGCATATACTATGCAAGTGCTGACAACATTCTGGGCAACATTTCAATTGCTTTTTAGGGAGGAATTCATTTAGTTTTCACCGTGACCCTATGAGGTCAACTCTACTGCTATCTCCATTTTATAGTCAAGGAAACTGAGGCACAGAGAAGTCAAGTATTAATAAGTAGTCCAAGGGCACAAAGCCAATAAATAACTGTAAGTAACAGTGAATAACAGCCCCTGTTCTTAGCTCGTCATGCGACCCTACCTCCCACTAGAGTAGCAGAGCAACTCGGGTGGGCACTTCATACAGGAGCTTTTGTTTACCTGCTACCACTTTCCGCCGCGGTGGGAGAGCTGCTGTGATGTGTGCTCCACGTACGGTAACTCTGGTTATAGCTCTCATGAATCCTTGTAGTCCTCTTCCTCCTTATCACCCTTGAGGTTCTACCTTCCAAAACTTTTATCTTCCAGTGCAACTTGCATGTCATCTTCACACCAGAAGGGGTCAACCAACAGATGTTTGTTGAAAAAGAAGATATCAGTGTACCTAAGATATAGTACAGTGCCTAAGATGGGAAAGACCCTCAATAAATATTTTCTGAGTGAGTGAATGGAGTCAGTCTTCCTCCCCTCTGTTTACTGTGGACCTTTCTTGGGTTTATTTCATCTCTGATCTCGGTGCCCTTAGCTATACCATCAGTGAGCTGGACCTTGCATTGAACTTACCATCTCCTCCTCCACTCCCAACACACACACATTCATATTCTCTCTCTCTCTCTCTCTCTCTCTCAGTAACATTTTCTGGTCTGCCCCCAAATTTTCCATTTGCTAAACTCCAGCATGTTAATACCAGCATCCAGCATGTGCTTTGAAGAGTAGCAGGTTGTATGGCAGTTGATTTTTATGAAGGCACCAAGATAGCTTTAATTCTCTCTCTCACACTGAATATATCTTCCGAGAAGAATTAATTTGTGTTGCTATGAAGTTCTGAAGTCCTGCCTAAAATATATCGCCTCTAGCAGATGGTGGCTGCTGCTTCTCTATAAAGAGAAATGGAATGCCACTGACGTACAGATGTATTTAATGGGAAATAATAGGACTGAGATTTCCAACAGCTTGAATGTCTCTTTTGGTTGTAAATGACAGAAAGCTATCACAAATAAGCTTGGGCAAAAAGAGACATTTGTTGTAACGATTCTTAGATATCCTATACAATCTTAGGAAAGGGATGTATGTAAGCCTCAGGAATAACTGAATTCAGAGACTCATTATCTGCTTTTGCCCTGCTTCTCCTTGTAAATCTGGACCATTTACTTGAATCTCCTCTTGGTCTCCCTTTTGATGGCCCCTCTGGACTTTTCTGTGTGGTCTCTGGAAGCTCCTCCAAGCTTTATGGCTTCTTTTCTGAAATGTGTGACCAGCTTCTCTTTCTCATTCTAATTCTCAGTTTCCCAAGGAAGGTCCCTCATGGGGTCAGGCTGGATCAGGAGCCCACCCTGGACCAATGGACCAGACAATGGGTTATGGTGACACTGCTGTCCCTAATACAGTCATACTGATGGTTTGAAGAGGAAATTGCCTCAGAGACAGGCAAGGGGCAGCTTGTAGAGGGAAACCAAGGCTGAAGTATGACATTGGGCAGATACAGTACTTACGTGTTTACTGAAATCTGCCAAGAAGATCTAATTTGTATTGCCATAAGGGTCTGAAGTCATATCTAAAATGATTGCTTCTGGAAGATGAGTGCTGTTGTCTTCTTTATAAAGAAAAATAAAATGCCACTGCATTATAGCTGCATTTAATGGGAAAGATTAGAGCTGAGGTTTCAGATGGCAAGAATGCCAAGAATGATTCTTTAGACTTCAGTGAGTCCTTATTTCACACAATACGGAGCCATCTTGATCATATGTTTCCAGGACGTAACAAAAACAGTAAATAGAGTACTGATTATTATCTAACACATCTTAGTTGTCTTATGATTTAATCTTTTCAAAAGCCCACTGGAGTGAGTTTCATTTTGGTTCCTATTATGCTCATGAGGAAACTGAGGCTCAAAGAGGTGAAACTGCTCAGAGCGGGGAGCAGAGAAGCCAGGATTCAAAATTCAAATTTCTATCAGAACTTACTGGCTGGTGTCCTGTGGAAAAAGGATGCTTTTGCAGTGGCTGGAAAAGGTTTGGGATGGCCGGAGCCTTGAACTGGTCACCTGCAGCCACAGCAGCCTTGGGCAGGACCCTACATCCCCTCTCATTTACCACAGCGGACCACACAGAGATTATCATCGTCTGCACATGCCATAATATCAAGATGTTTTGGAAGCACTGCTCTACCTCTGCTAAGGCTTTGCGTAGTTGTTTTTAATGTCAAAGAAATTTCATTTAAAAAAAAGAATTTTTGCATGCTAGAATTTAAATATTTAAGAATGCAGACATTTATTTATTGTTTTTTGTGTTTTTTTTTGAGACAGAGTCTCACTCTGTTGCCTGGGTTAGAGTGCCATGGTGTCAGCCTAGCTCACAGCAACCTCAGACTCCTGAGCTCAAGCGATCCTCCTGCCTCAGCCTCCCAAGTAGCTGGGACTATAGGCATGTACCACCATGCCTGGCTAATTTTTTCTATATATATATTTTTAGTTGTCCAGATAATTTTTTTCAATTTTTAGTAGAGACGGGGTCTCGCTCGTGCTCAGGCTGGTCTCGAACTCCTGACCTCGAGCGATCCACCCGCCTCAGCCTCACAGAGTGTTAGAATTACAGGCATGAGCCACCGCACCCTGCCTATTTATTGTATTTTTATTGATATGTTATAGTCATACATATTTTGGGGATACATGTGATATTTTGACGCATGTATACAGTGTGTAATGATCACATCATGGATATCTCCATCACCTCAAACATTTATCTTTTCTTTGTGTTGGGAACATTCCAATTCATCTCTTCTAGCTATTAATATTTAGAAATACACAATAAATTATTGTTAACTAAAATTTCCTTCCTATGCTATGAAATACTAGAACTAATCCCTTCTATCTAACTGTATTTTTGCACCCAGTAGCAAGTATGTAAATATTGAAATGTGGTTTTGGTTTGTGCCAGCCCGGCAGAAGGTAGACAGAACCACATTGACACACCCCGTCACGGTATCACAATCGAAGCTACCTTTTCAAAGGCCTTTCTGCGTGCCAGTGGCTGAGCAAAGTGCTGACAAGCAGATTCACTTTTCCTCATTCTCGCCTTCTACTCGTTCCGAAACCACCGCAATCGAACCTTCACCTACACCCCATTCCTGAAACTGCTCTCACGGGAGCAAGCCTCATGCATGAGAGAGCACGCGGGCTTTGGCATCAGAGCCCGGTAGGGGGACACACAGACTCCTTTGTTTTCTGGGCAGCCACAGAAGAACAGCAGCATCCACTCCAGAGACAGGGATGAGGTCTGCGAACAGGAGGATCAAAAGAATTAAAAAGTGGTCAGGCCCTTGGAGGTAAATTCCAAATAAAAATTACAATGAACATGAGAAAATACACCGCCAAAAATGATAGTTCCGTAAAATGGTAGAACTCACAAATGAGGAAGTGGAAATAATGACTCTACCCTAAAGGGCTTATTGATATAAATCTGTTTATAATCATTAAAAAATAAAGGAGGGTATCGCCTTGAAACGAGGTGAGGAGTGGCAGGCATTAGTTTGCTAATTGCTAATGCAACTGCATTTTTTTTGGTGCCTGGCATTGGGGAATGAATTAAATCGTGGACATCCTCTTCCCTGTTGTCTTTGGTGCTTAAAATGTCACATATGACAAGGCTGGGCACGGGAGGTAACATGGGCTTCTGAAAAACATGTTCCTTCCTGAAATAAGAGAAAAGAAACGAGAAGAGAGTTTAATCATCGTCCTCTTTTGCACTCCACTTTGAACTTGGTCATATGGGTTTTTGAAGCCTTGAGTTGTGGCAGCTACCTTGTATGTATAGACACAAGCCTAATGCTGAAAGCCCAACATGCTGAAGACAGCAGAGGCAAGAAGGAGATACTGAGTGCTTGAAGACATTTTTGGTTCACCTTATACTCCAAAAAGCTCTAGAACCACCTAACTACAAACTTCTTATATTTAAATAGATGATAGACAGAGAGGAGAAATGGAAAGTTAGTTGGATGTATTATTTAAGAAACAGTTTGGTATTTGCTATTTGGTGACAGCATCATAAACTGAAACAAGTGGATTACTAAATAAAGACAGATATTTTAAAGATGAAAAATATCTAGCAAGAGGTGTGTCAATTTTATTTTTTCAAAGAACCAAGTTTTTGTTTCATTAATCTTCCATGTAGCTTTTTTTGTTATTGATTTTATCTAGTTTTGCTCTGATCTTTGTTATTTCTTTTCTTCTGCTGGGTTTGGGGTTGGTTTGCTCATCCTTTTCCAGTTCTTTGAGACTATTCATTAGATTGTCGATTTGTGATCTTTCTATCTTTTGGATGTACACATTTATGGATATAAATTTTCCTCTCAGGACTGCTTTAGCTGTGTGCCACAGACTTTGATAACTTGTGTCTCCTTTATCATTAAGTTCAAAGAATCTTTGAAAAGAGAAAATAAGTATAGCCATTGAAACAAAAATAAATACGTACAATGTGAAATTCAAATACTACTAAGAATCACAATGCAGAATATGTTGGTCCTTTATAAATAACTTCTAAAGAAAATCATGATCAATAGTTTGGTAAATGTGTCTTCTTTTTTATTTTTCTTCCTTTCTATATATTTATATATATTATTAATTTTTAATTTCTTGCAAGCATTATAACACACTATTCATAATGTTTTACGGCTTTCTTTTTCACTTGATAGTATGTCTTTGTACAACTGTCAATCTTGCTCAATCTTTTTAATGACTTTGTGATATTCCACACCATAGTGCAAGTTAATATACCCTTCAGGGATGGCAACTGGCTTTAGCTATTCAAACTAAGAATATCTAAAATTCTTATCCCTAGGGATTGTCCTGTAAAATACCTCCCCAAACAATGCAAAAAATGTTTGTAGCCTAGAATACTTACTGTAGCTTTGTGTTTCCTATAACAACAACAATAATGACAACAAACTAAGAAACCCAAATGTGACTCTATTTCAGTTCTTGATCACATCTTTTGACTATGTGTTAATATTTTCTGGAATGCAATAACATACAAATAATAAATTAGTAATGTTAAGCCAGCTTTTTAACTTTCTTTTTTGACAAGCATTCTGCTGTAGCAATTGCTGAATATTTTGTCACTTTGATGATTAAATACTTTCACCAATAAAGTGATATGGAATACTGAATCACCTACACTCACTGTTTTATATTCTCTGATTATTCATGGACGAATGGACAGTAAGCTTTTAGTGAATGGAACATAAATGCGGAGACAGAAAAAGATATTAGCTTTTCCCCCCAGAGTGTATGCCTTAATTATACTTAACTCCTCAGCTTATTAGCTGCATAACTACCTGTGAAAGAACTTATAATCACTCTCTTGTGAAACTAATGAATTTGCTTTTACAGATTGAATGTCATTTTATCGTTTACTTTAGACATAAAAAAATTGACTGGATGTTCTGTGAAGATGATGATAATGTCATGCTATTTATTCAAATATTAGAGCACCTGTCACATTCATTCCATGAATACTTAGTATGTGCTTACTATGTGCCAGGCACTGTTCTAGGTGCTAGGGTTATAGCAGAAAAGAGAACAGAAAATTCCCTGACCTACAGGAAACTGCGTTCTAGTGACATAGGAATTAAATGAAAGGTCTAAGCGGATTGCCCTATCTGAAACTTAGGGGCAAAAAAAAATTGATGTTTAGCACCAAGCTGAACATGACTAAATGGCTTATTTTTATTGAAATAATCATTCTTCTATAAATAATAAGAATCAGTTGCAAAATCAAAACTCACAACTATTATTTGAGTGATCAATTTGAAATTTAGAAACATTTCTGTAGTAATATTAGCATTCGAAACTTCAGACGAGAGAACCTGTAGCTGGATTACGTTGAAATTTACTTAAAATCTACTTTTTATTTTTACTTCTTTTTAGAGAGAGGGTCTCATTCTGTCACTTAGGCTGGAGTGCAGTGGTGTGATCCCAGATCACTGCAGCCTCAAACTCCTGGAGAATCAAGAGATTCTCCTGCCTCAGTTTCTTGAATAGTTGGGACTATAGGCATGTGCCACCACACCTGCTAATTTTTAATTTTTTTGTAGAGACAGGTCTCACTATGTTGTCCAGGCTAGCTTCAAACTTCTGGCCTCAAGTGATACTCTTGCCTTGGCTTCCCAAAGTGTTGAAATTACAGGCATGAGCCACTGAACATGGCCCAAATCTACTTTTTAATCCATTATCTTTTGCTGCATAACAAACCATCCCCAAACCTTGTGGTTTAAAACAGTATTTTTTTTCCCCTTACTATTCAGTGGGCTAGCAATTAGGACTGGGCTCAGCTGGAATGGTTCTCTCTTCCACATGGTGTTGGCTTGGCTCATTCAGGCATTTGCATTTAGTTGGTCGGTCACCTGAGGACTCTCTGCTCCGGTGGCCTCATTCACATTGTGGTAACTGGCTGAGGCGTCTCCATTCTCGCCTACGTTGCCTCTCTAACAGGTTATGTTGGATGTGTTCCTATAGTAATAGCATTCAAAAAAATGAGATTATTACCTGTAAGGTTTCTTGGGGTCTGGGCTCAGAAGTGAGACAATGGCATGCCCACTGCATTCTTGTGGTTAAAGCAGGTCACAAGGCCAGCTGTGCTCAAGAGGGTGGAGAAACAGACTCCAGGTCTTGATGAGAAGAGCTACAAAGAAATGCGTGACCATTAGTAATGTGCCACGTTGTATGTCATTCTGTTTGGTACAAATTGGTAGGAACTAAATATAAAATAGCACCTATATTCTGTGATACTTTGATCATAATTTGATCTGGTTAGATTTGTCTGGAAGCCAAATCAGAGTTCTACTTAGACATCCCCACCATGGAACAGGGAATAAATTCTCCATTCTCTTCATAGCCAGTTAAGCACAACTTATCATTTCTAATAAACTACACTCCTTTCTTCCCAGATGAGTTCCGCTAGTCCGTTCTTGTCAGAAAGACACACGAGCAGCAGCTCACCAGGTGGCTAGGTTAATTTTTAATTGTCATGTTTATTCCAGTGAAAAATAGATTTGCCTGATGAGCTGAGAAAAATGAAGAAGATGTGAAAATGGTGGGTTGAACTCTTACAGCATCCAGTTTATTACTCTCTTGCAAGATTCACAATTGCCATGTTGATGAAGGTTTGGGAAACATATTCTTATACCATGGTGGTTGCAATATAAATTAACAGCTTTATTTTGAAGGGCACTTTGGAGATTCCTATAGCATCTATTCATATATTGTATTTCACTAATCCTGACCTGTTTCCTCTTATTGAGCACATTTAGGGATCATTTTCCAAAATGCGTTCCAAGCAACCCCAATTCCAGTAGAAGTTAAGGGGTGGCTACAAAAACTTTCCATGGTCAAACTAGTCTGGAAAATCCTTCATACTTCAGTTTTTCTTTGAGAATCACACAATCAATTAACATTTTAAAGGCTCTGGGAGCCTTGTAATAGAGCAGCCTATATATTAATAACTGTGCATTGCAAAGCATATTGGACCTTACCAAGCTTAAGTACAGGGTATTCTCCCTTCATACTTCCCAATACACTCACCCATACACACAGTGTGACTAGTCACTTCCTACGCCCAACCCCCTAAGCACCAGCCTGGGAAACTGCCATAGAAAGAATTTATGCATCAAAAATGACAACTAGACTAGAAGACCTCTGTTAGCCTGTGAGTCCATTTCCTTAGCTTGAGCTAGAATTTTGAAATATTTTTCCTTTTAGCTTCTACCTTTTGAAGGTACTAATTTTTGTCATATGCTTTGGTGACCAAATTGTTATAGTCTGTAAGTTCCAAGACAGTATCAACTAGCATTTGTGTTGGTAAAGATTTCTTACTTTCAGAGTAAATATTGAAGTGAGTTCATTACGGCTGGACCGTACAAACATGGGGACAGTATTCAGCTGTCCCTATTGAGTTCTGATGCATCTGCTTGTAGTTAAGTAGTTAATATGGATTGTAAATAAAGAGTGTTTGAGCTGGGTAATTTGTCACTTACTTAGGCGTTTTAAAGTACTAATTACGAAATCTAACGACTGTGTCCAACAAATGGATACTTAATGGGACACACTACTAAGCAATGTCTGGGAAGGTTCAGAGCCTCCTGAATTTTTTTGTTTCAGTCTTGGGAGATCAATGGCCTAAAAACGCCTGACTGCTATGAGCCACGTATGTGTATGTGTGCAGAGAGAGCTCTCTTCCGTGGGGCTCCAGGGGAAGAGAATGCTGCCTCTAATCGCTCAGATCGCTCATAGCGTTGGAATGGGCCAAGGAAACAAAGGCATTCCCAGGGATTTTGTTGTATTGTGGCCCCTTAATTCTGAAGATCTCTTGCTAAAACCATAATGCAGGTAAATGTGCACTGAAGCAACACCAAACTTTGATCTTAAATGGTATACTCTACAAGTTGTTTGTATTCCAACAAGATGTAAAAAGTAAATAGAACTAAAAGGCATAAGTTAACGTTGGAGTTTTGTCCTGAGCAAAATGTGTCACCAAGAATCATGAATTGGAAATTTGCTACTACTTGTATTTGGGCCAAAAATATTTGTGAAATTACCAATTACATGGAGTTTATACTCTAGCCCAGGGCAGAGAGCTTATAGCCCAGAGTGTTGGTCAGTCTCTGAGTTAACACAGCAAAATTAGCTAGGACCTACTGAGACTTCAGGTTGCATTTATTATGAGCTAGAAAGACATGGAAATCAAGTATTAGAAATCAGGGTGTTCCCATCATAACTGAACTCTTCCCTCTAAATTTTCACCACTTTGTTTTTACTTTTCTTCTTTAGAGAGACAATGTATAACAACATGGTTACTAGTATAAAGACAATTGTGAAAGACTTTGGGATTTAATGGATATCTTGACTAAATCCAAGGGATTTTGTAGTATTGTGACAAAGGCTGTCTGTGCCTTTGTCATTGAGTCTATTTCACAACTCTTTAAGAAAGCTGATAGAAATGCAAATAGTTCCTGTCTGTAGGAAAGCAAATTGTGTTTTGTAGAATGCAATTGATCATTACTGTGGATATTGACAGCTTTCGCTAACTTTGCAACCATTTGTAAATTCATTTCTGCTTTCCTTATCTGACTAGAAATGTGCAGCACTGTGAATCTTTTTGAAACATGGGACAACTACTTGTTCCCTCATTAGTAAGTTAACTAAAATTTTTAACACACAGTCATTTTATATCTGTGTCATAATTATATTCTCTTTTAAAAGTTACCCTGGAACACTACCATGCACTCTCAGGTCTAGTTGCCTGGATTCAAAGCCAGTTGCCTGGCTCTACCATTTACTTGGAGGGATTTAATTACCTTGCTCTAGTCTATCTAAATATGAGCCTTTGTTCTACAGCCTTGGTCTGTGGAATGAGAATAATTATAGTATCTAACTAATTGGGTTGTTGTGTGGATTAAATGATATACTGTGTGTAGTACATAGTAAGCACTGAAAAAGTAGGTGCTATGACTCTTACTATCAATATTTATGGAGCAACAGCTCTGACATCAAACAGGGAACAAAATATAGAAGGCCTCTGCATCCACAGAACTTACAGTCTCAGGCTACTCTGAGAATGTTTCTACTTGCAAATCACTTTGAAATACCACTGCAAGAAAAGAGGATACAATTCATGCCTCTCCATTTCATGAGTTCCTTTCTTGTAAAGAAGTACTCAGTGTGAGCATTACATTAGATTTTTGTTATCTTTCCTGTAAATTTACTTCCATGTTAATACCCAATCATGAACTATTTGAATTAAGCTTTTATACCTTTTAATCTCATTCTACTCAATGTGTTTGATAATAGGGTGGCTCTTCCTAAACACCAAGATTAACTCTATTCCCTGGGTGGGGGGGGGAATGTAATTATCTCAAAGATGCAGGCCAGCAGCCACTTCAGGACCTTGCTATTCAGAGTGTGATGTAGGTGGCAGCTTTGCATCAGTGTGGCCAGCAGGGAGCTGGTTAGAATGCAGGTGCTGGCCCACGCTTCCTGAGTCAGAATCTGCATGTTAATATGATCTCCAGGTGATCTGGATGCACATAAAAGTTTTAGAAGTATTTCTCCATCCTGATGATATCTCCCTAGCTAACCCCCAGGTATCTCTAGCTGGAGGAGTGGCTTGCTTTATGCATCAGCCACACTCACCCACTCAGCGCTGTTAACTTATATCTCTTCCCCTTGTGGTCTCCTTGAGAGGGGGGACCCCTTTTCATTAATTTACCCTTAGCAGTTAGTGCTGTAGCTCATAGCACATGGTGACCCCTCAGTAAATATTGGCTGACTGGCTGAACGGATCTGAGTTTCCCAGCATGGTTAGCTCTATAGAACCTGACACTGAGCTGGATCTTTCCAATGAGGCAAACAGGTTCTTATGAAGCCCCTCGAAGACACGGAGAATGTTCTGACACAGGGGCCTAATGAACTATGTCTTTTGGTGATTTCCCAAGAGAAAGGGGACGAGGTAGAACAAAGGGTTACTGTGCTCCAGGAGGCAGGCAGAGTGCCGTGATGGACACGCACATTTTGATGCCTCCAAAATCTAGGCTCTGACCCTGGCCTCTGTTCTCTCCCAGCTTAATAACGCTGGACCAAGTTTCTCTGAGCCTCAGTTTCTTCAGCTCTCCAGTGGGGGCTGTAGGAAGTGAATGCCTTAGCTCGGATTTCCCTGAAACCAGATCCCGAGACAGGGATTTGGGAGGAAGTAGTTAATGTGGGAGGTGGGTGCTCCGTTTGGAGAATGAGGTGGTGGGAAGAGTTAGCGGAGGGCTAGGAAAAGTCATCCTGTGGGTTTTGACCAAGAACGTGCTGGGAAGCATGGGGAATGCCTCCCAGAGCTGTCGCTAGAGGGACGGGAGGCAGGCTCCCCGTCACCCGAGGGGTGTGTCCTTGGCAGTGTTTGCTGCCTTCTCGCCTCCTGTGCTCAGGAGAGCCGGCTCTCACGGGACAGAAGCAAAACCGGGTGTGCTTGAGCTGAGCCTGAGCACGAACCAAACCGGCCACTGAGGATGAAGTCAGAGGCCCGAGCGCTGTGACGTGGAGCCCCCGCAGTGTCTGACCCAGCTTTGCGTGAGGATCCGATGAGATCAAGCCCGCAAAGCCAGGCGTGGCAAGTGCTTGCAAAACGCCAGCGGTATTACCCACGCCCTGTGCTCTGAGGAGCTTCGGTTCCACTCCCCATTTTCGAGAAATGCCAACAGTTGACACTTTGCCATCCTTGCATTCTCTCTCCCCTTCCCTCCACTTCATATATCCGCGAATAAGAATAATGTTTGTTCGGATGGCAATAGGAGCAAATGTGATCACATTTGGGACATGTGTTCCAAGTTTAGAGAATAAATAGTTATATAGATCCTTTCCTGTTCTCCTTTCAACCTGGCATTTTCTTTTTTGCCTCAGTGCAAAGAGAAGATAGAATAGAGACACGGAGAAAGTGTATGTGTATGTATGTACATACACACAAATATTTCTGTTTTCATTGCTACCTAGTAAGAATGAAAACTCTAAATGTGTATTTTCCCAGATTCTGTTCTGTGAATTGAAACCAACTTTGATCTTATAAACGTGTCACTCTAATCGTCCCGGTTCAGTCTGGCAGTTAGGGCTCCAACTCAGAGCCAAATGCCTCCCAGCCAAGACCCAATGAGCTTGCCAAATTGTTTCACCTCTCATTGTCAGAACTCATTGGCCCTCCTTACATTGTTGTGTGTTTCAATAATATTTTAGGTATATTAACCATAAATCCTGGTATTGTTTATCTATAAAAAAGTTGGAGTCAGAAAGTCATGGGACAGTCATTCATCTTGGGCTCTGGCTCAGAGATTTGAAACTAAAAATATAAAGAAAAACAAAAGCACGGATTGCATAGAGGAGGCCAAATGCCTGGAGGTTAGGTGAAACTGAATTAAAGAAACAAGAAGTCCTGTCTAATCTGTGTCGAACTTCAGCAGAAATGATTTGCTTTCCAAAAGAAGTCTCTTCAGTCTTGAAACTTCTGTTTTGGAAAGTATACTATGGATTTTTTCTGTCTGTAGGTGTGCTAAATATTCATTTAACAATCAATATGGTGTTT
This sequence comes from Avahi laniger, assembly GCA_963575035.1. NCBI lineage: Eukaryota > Metazoa > Chordata > Mammalia > Primates > Indriidae > Avahi > Avahi laniger. The sequence continues at coordinate 30,223 of CAUYSK010016756.1, read as the reverse complement.
AATGACAATAAACCATTGCTTTCTCTGACAGTTACTTCAATTATGAAGATTCTATAAATGTGTACTAATAGTAATATTTCGTGTTTGAAAGTGGGATTGTTAAACACCCAGGTGAGATAAAAGCCTGGAACACTGGCAGACTTATCTCTACACAGAAAGAGCGTTCTTGAGAATGAAGCCAATACAAACAAAGCAGAGCCTAGAGATAGATGACACTTGATGCTCCTGGATACAACCAGGCCTGAAGCTGGTATTCTTACTGCATGAGCCAATATAGTCCAGTTTTTGCTTAATTCATTCTGAGCCAGATTTCTATTACTTGCCACTGAGAGTCCTTACTAATACATTTGCCCAACATACCATCTGCTCTTGTCACTTTTAACACATAAGTTATATCTGGAAGAGCAAATGGGCCAACTGTGATTCAAGCATTTCTTTCCTGAATATTATTTTTCTTATCACATTTTTAACAAATATTAAGTTTTCAATAGAATATATTCCATATTTCTTTAGAACGCTGAATATACTTATTCTGCAAAGGTAACCTGTCTTCAGAAATTCTAGCAAAGGTACTATAGTTGTAGAACACAATAAAAAGTTATTAAGGGAATTTTAATGTTCCTGGAGGCTAGACCAACATCTGCTGCGTGTCTAGGTACTTCTGAAGTCATCTCTAAAAAGGTAATACTTGAAAATAATCCTATCTCAGCAGGGTAATTTACATTTTGCAGATGTTGTAGTAGAGTGGAGAAGTGGAATCAAGTTATCAAAACTTATGTAGCATCTTTTATTCATCTCTTTTTTCCCTCTGAAAACTGAGAAAAGGAAGCTCAGATGTTTGTAAACAACATTCCACATAACCCGCCTTTATAGATACTGCCTTCTGGTAGCTTCCATACATTTGATCTAGTTATGCTTTTTCCATACACCACCAGGGTCCTTTACAAAAGAGGACAGATTAGGTGGTGTGTGATCACCAGTGTGGACAGTGAGAAGTGATTAATAGAGGTGTGTAGACATAACACATCTCCTGTAAGAGGGAAGGTCGTGGAGCCATTTCAGCTTTGTTCTCTAGCTTATTATCTTAACAAATAGCTGCTTGGAGATTGCTTTTGGGGGTGGTTGGTATTCTAGGTTATAGGGTTAGCTATGTGGTCGTGGTGATTCACTTAATTCATTCCAGCAAATGAATGTTTAAATTGGGTAGTAGTTTGAATGTTTGTTTGGTAGCATATGATCCTACCATAGAGAGTGTTTATGCTGTTAAAGGATAATGTTTTTAAAAAACAAAATTTTGACTCATATGAATGTAAAATGAAGATGTGTCAAAGATTTTATTTCACTTATTAATTAATGAGGAACCAATAAGATGTTACGGCTGGTTCAAAGGAGAATCCAAAGAACAGACAGACATATAGCCTATCAAATGCTGAAATGAATTATTTACTCAATAGATGCAAAACTAGTCAATATCCACTGGCTATGATTTATTACATGCTACTAGATATAATTGGCATTTCTGTGGATAAGAATCATTTTCATTCCTTTCAGTTTTTAGCTCAAAGACAATAAAAAGTAGGGATGACTCAAATGTGCACCCACCAATCTTACTTCTGTTTCTATTTTGAAAGCTTTCACAACTTTTCTTCATAATGTCTCAGCATAAGAAGCATCTTTAATAGGAAATTTTGGGTTGCTAATGTATTCACATATAATCCCACCTCCTTAGCCTGGCCACAAAAACTTTATGGTATGAGCCTTTTCTATCTCCCTGATCTTATATCCAATACCTTCCCACTTCTCACTCTGCAACCTCCAGTCACTTTTCTTTTCTTTTTCTTGAATGTCAGAAACCTCCCAGAGTTGAGCGTTTGAGTATGTTGCCCTCTTCAACTGGGAAACTTCGGTTCCATATGTACAGGTTTTAGCTCAAATATCACCTTCTCAGAGGCAACTTTTTCTGACTATCCAATCAAAAGTATTTATCTGTGTCACTCTCTCTCATACTACTCTACTTTATCCTCTTCATATATTATTATTATTATATTTTTACATATTTTTCCAAGCAACCTTGTACAATTTTACAACTTTACATATTTTCCAGTCCCTCCCCAACTATGAGCTCAATGAGGGCAGTGAATAAAACAAGTTCACTGCTGTATCCCTGGTCCCTAGGATAGCATCTTGCACATAGAAGCTATTCTATAATTATTCGTATATTCCAAAATAAAATTATTCTATGGAAATTCATTTGTGCAGTACTGTCTTAGCTATGATAACTTTAGATGACTCTAGCTATTGTAGATGTAAACCCCCAAATCTCAGTGGCTTAACACAATTTCTTGGTTAGATGAGAGTCCAAGAAAAGTGTCTTAGTTGGGTGGCTCTTCTCTAAGTCCTGGACTCAGGGATCCAGTTTTCTTACATGTTATTCCCAAACCATATGCAAGACGTGGCCTCCCAGGTTACTCGATTCATCTGCAATGAGTCAAAGAAGGGAATAAACATGGGAAGGCTTCTGGGCCATCCCAGAAGCAACACACATCACTTCTGGAAGTGGTACAAATTACTCCCGGAAGTGGTACGCGTCTCTCCTGGAAGTGGTATACGTCATCCTTCCACATTCTATTGGCCAAACTCAGTCATGTCACCATGCCAACCTACAAACAAGAGAGAAAACTGTTCCAGTCATGCACCTAGAAAGAAAAAAAAAAAACATGCCAGGCATTGTGCTGAAAGTAGGGGCATGGCTATGAGCAAATGAATATTTTCAGAATCACAGATTTTATGAGTATAGGATGGGTGGTTTTGGACAGTAATATTTATAAAAAAGATTTTTAAGTTTTAAAATTTTTTTGTTGAAAAATTTAAAGAGGATATGGGACAAGGGTCATGGCAATTTAATATTTGGAAATAATGTTTTCAGGCCAACCCTAAACAAAGAATTTGAAAAGAAGAAAGTATAGCAGAAGGAGTTTGAGAGCAGAAATATATTAGATAAAAGCAGTTATTGGTTTTAAAGGCTTAAGTCAAATACAATGTTTTAAAAAGATATTTCAGGAAAAACTGAAATTTTAGACCTGAAATATCTGAATTATATTCTTTTTCCTGTTTGTAGACACTCAGCTCCATAATGATAGCTGAATCTAATGAGATGCAAATACTTGTTTTAACTTAAGTCAGTTGATTTTATAGACACAATTGTTACTAGATTTTCCTATGAGAATGATGACATAACTGAATTGCTTCTTTTAATTCTTTTTCCTAGCATCTGTTTACACAGACATAAGTAGAGAATTTTGCTGAAAGGAACATACTAACCTGATTAATTTCCAGTTCCATAGGATACTTTTTTCCTCTGAGAGAGTACATCTATCCACTCAATATACAGCTACTATGACAAATTAGCATTTATCCTTTGTTCACAGCTCACAGTAGGAGAAATGTAATCAGGTATTAACCACACTGTTCTTCCAATGGAGTGTAATTTTAATGTCTTGCAATTTGAAGACTTAAAAAAGAAATCACACCAAGGCAAATCATTCCTTTCAAAATCCAGTAATAGAACTTGCCATGAAGGTCAAAATTATCCAGGAAAAAGAGAGCTAATTCATGGGTATAAAGAGAAAGTGGGCTGTGGAATAATACTTAGGTTTAGTGAAATATTGACTTTTGGCTCCGGGTTTTTATAGATTATTAAATAAAGCAGCCTAGAGAATGATTTATTTTACTCAGACCACACTAGGGAAGCAGCACAGTAATCAAGTCAAGCCTTACTTTTCCATAACAATCTAGTCTATAGGTTTTAGTTTGACTGTCTTGAAATGTTTGAAAAACAATATTCTTATGGATTATAATTATGATCTGTTGGGAGTGTAGCTATTTTGTAGTTAGCAATGCGAATTTGGCTCATGTCATATAGGGAGTGATGGCATATGTCCTCTCTTCTAAGATGCTTATTGTGTATTAGTTATTTGTTGCTACCTAACAAATTACTCCAAAATCGTGGCTGAAAACAACATTTATTATCTCACATGGTTTCTTGAGTCAAGAATTCAGGAGCAGCTTAGATGGGTGGTTCTGGCTGAGGTCTCCCTTGACGATCCAGTCCAGATATCACCTGGGGCTGCCGTGATCTGAAGGCTTGACAGGGGCTAGAGGATCTACTTCCGAAAAGTCTCACTCACATGCTGCTGGCTGCTGGCAGGAGGCCTCAGCTTCTCAACATGAGACCTCTCCACAGGCTGCTTAAATATTCTCGTGTTATTACAGCTGGCTATCCCCAGGGCGAGTGATCTGAAAGACCAAAATGGTAGCCACAATGCACAGTGTCTCTTATTACTAGCCTCAGGAGTCACACTTTTTTTTCCTTTCAACATTCTGGTAAGCTGTATTCAGTGTGAGAGGATGTAACATGTCAGAGGTGGGGATCACTGAAGACCATCTTGGAGGCTGGCTACCACAATAAGTTTCTTAAGAAATAAATCAGAAGGCGTATCAAAATTTTGAGGATCCTTAAATTGGTAAATAATAAATAAATAAATACATGCAACTTAGAGGAAATATGGTATTTGGGTATCTAAGAGCAAACTGGTTATCATGAGATAAGCTTTTAATTGACATTGAAATGAAACAACTCATAGGCATAATAGAAACAATTACTTGTTCTAAATAATTAATATGCTGGCTCAGAAAACAAGTATCTAATTCTGGCAGGGAGAATACAACAGAAAACAATCACATTATAGTTTTCTCTGGAAGGCGTTGGCAAATGTGTGCTTTTCTGCCTGCTGAATTGGGTAGCTTCCAGGAAGCCATTCGATTTTCTAGAGAGATGGTAGATTACTGCTGGAGTCTGATTTGCAACTATGTGGTTTGTTACTGCATTATCCTAAAAGTTTCCTACATTTAAAATGTGAAATATGAAACCAGCATTATCTAAAAGAAATATAATTCGAGACATTTACGTAGTTTTAGATTTTTTGGTAGGCACATCATAAAATGTAAAAAGAAACAGGTGAAATTAATTTTTATGATGTATTTTATATAACCCAATGTATTAGGGTTGTCTGGAGAGACAATAGGATATTATACAAAGTCATCCCTTGTTATCCACAGGGGATTGGTTCTAAGACTCCTCTCAGATACCAAAGTCCAAGGATGGTCCAGTTCCTTATATAAATGGTGTTGTATTTGTGTATAACCTACACACATCCTCCCATATACCTTAAATCATCTCTAGATTACTTACAACTAATACAATGTAAATGCTATGTAAATCATTGTAATATTGTTTTTTATTTATACATTTTGTTGTATTTTTTTAAAAATATTTTTTCCCAAATATTTTCTTTTTCTTTCTTTCTTTTTTTCTCTCTCTCTTTTTTTTTTTTTTTTGAGACAGAGTCTCGCTCTGTTGCCCTGGCTAGAGTCCAGCGGCATCATCATAGCTCACAGTGACCTCAAACTCATGGGCTCAAGCAATCCTCCTGCCTCAGCCTCCTGACTAGCTGGGACTACAGGCTCATATCCCCATACCTGGCTAATTTTTTGTATTTATTTGTAGAGACAGGATCTCACTTTTGCTCAGGCTGGTCTTGAACTCCTGGCCCCAAGCAATCCTTTTACCGTGGCCTCCCAGAGTGTTAGGATTATAGGCATGAGCCACTGTGCCTGGCCCCCAAATATTTTTGATTTGCAGTTGGTTAAATTCGAGCATGTGAAACTCTCTGATATGGAGGGCTGACCGTGTGTGCGTGTGTGCATGTGTGTGTGTGTGTGTGTGTGTGTATGAGAGGGAATTTGTTAGAGGAATTGGCTAACATGACTATGGAGGTTGAGAAGGCTCACGACAGGCCATCTGCAAGCTGGAGACTCTGGGATGCCGGTAGCATGGCTCAGTCCAAGTCCAGAAGCCTCAGAACCAAGGAAGCTGGTGGTGGACTTCTCAGTTTGTAAGGAAGGCTTGAGAAACCAGGAGACCAGGGGCCACTGGCGTAAGTTCAGGAGTCCCAAGGCCAGAGCGTCTGGAGTTCTGATGTGCAAGGAGAGGAGGAGGAAGGTATCTTAGCTCCAGGCAAGAGAGGAAGTTCTTTTCTCTCCTGTTTAGTTCTATCTCTAGGTATCCCTTAATCCAGTCACATTTACACCTAAAATTAACCATCATACCCAATATATCCAAAATATTATATTAATTTCAAAATGTCATCAATATGAAAAGTTATTGAGACAGTTTGTTTTTTTGGTACTAAGACCATGCAGTTCGGTCCATATCCAATCTCAGTTTAAAAGAAAGGAAAGCCTTAATGGTTCTTTGGATTTATATTAGGTTCATCTGGGAGATTTGTTTTTTGTAATACCAAGGCTGGTGCCCCACTCCTGATCTGTTAACTGGCATCTTTGGTGGAAGCGAAGGCCATGCATAGAGCAGTACTTTGTTGAGGTTTTCCAAGTGGTCCTAACTGGGCAGATAGCGTTAAGCAGCCTTGTCAAAGAATTAAAAGCCAAAGTCACCAAATAAGGGATCCACACCCTTCCAAGGTGTCTGTGTGCATGGCTAGTTTTAAGAGAATCTTTTTCAAGAACTTCAAGTTTCGTTTGTTCTTTTCCCTACAACTGTGAATGTGCCTTGGTCAGAATATCATACTCATTCCCCTTTCTTACCTCTCTTTTATAATTTTCCCTCTTCTCAGTTATCAAAGAAAGGCTTAACTCATCCAGAATCTTACTCTTGGGTATTTTCCTGAAAATCAAAATTTCCAGAATGCTTTTTTTGAAAAAAGAAGAAGACACAAAGAAAAAATTAGAAAACTGGTATCAGAGAAGTAGCCTTTAATTGAGTCAAAACAAACCTCCTTCCTTTTGCAAAGAACCATCCATCTCATTGAAGAGATGCGTTTGTAATAAATTTCCTAATAACATTTTCAAAATGTGTGTTCTTTTGTGCAGTCATGTGCTAATAATAATTGTAATTATAAATCAATTGGGTGAAACATTTTAATGCTGAAAAGCTATGGTCACAGGAAATTTAAAAGTTTAGCACTTTGCCTACATATTTTTGTGCAGAGAAGTAGGTTGATCAATAGAATATTTTTAAGCATAATGATATCTTATTTTACAGTTAGCTTCTGTAGTGGATGTGGAATAGAAAAACAATTTCAATGGAAAGGCAAACCATTTGGAATTTCTGACTGCTGAAGGAGAGCTCTTATTTTTGCATATTTGAAGTGGGTGACTGTGGGTGTCAAACTGGAATGATATTTATAGTCCTCCAAATAAATACAAAAGAGAGATGTAATTTTTAAAAAAAATCAGTACTTTCAATATTCTAGAAATTACATTCCTTTCAAGGGTGATGAAAAGATGTAGGTGTCAATTTAACATGTCAAAGTATAGAGAAATTTTCAAATTTTTTGCAGAGTGTCAACACAAAACCATCTGCCAACCAGAGTTTGAATCAAGAGTCTTTCATATTCTGTGTAAATGCCCTTTGTCAAAGTGTTTATCCTCCTTAAACCTCACTTTCTTTATCTGTAGAAAGGGAATAACAATATCTACCGCCATTAGGGATGACACATAATACTATTATATGAACCTCTGACACATAATAAGAGAGCTGAAAATTGCTATCTTTCATGATCGTACTAATAATTGTCAGAAGGAGTGGAAGAAATGATACTGTTTAGTTTCTATTTTTTGTTAATATTATATGTACATATTTTCATGGTACATTTGATACATTCATATAATCAAATCAGGGTAATTGGGATGTCCATCACCTTAAATGTTTATCTTTTCTTTCTGCTAGAAGCATTCAAATTATTCTATTCTAGCTATTTTAAAATATATAATTGTTTAGTGTTAACTGTAGTTACCCTACTGCTCTATTGAACAGCAGGTTCTATTTCTTCTATCTAAGGTTATGTTTGCACCCATTAATCATCCCCTCTTGCCCCCTACTCTTCCTGGCCTCTGCTCACCACCAATCCACTCTCCATGGCCCTCCATCTTCATGAAGTCCACTTTTTTAGTTCCCGCGTAAGAGTGAGAACATGTGATATTTATCTTTCTGTGCTTGTCTTGTTCACTTAACATAATGACTTCCTGTTGTATCCATGTTGCCACAAATGACAGGATTTCATTCTTTTTCATACATATTCCATTGTGTATATAGACCACATTTTCTTTATCCATCCAGTGGTGGACACTTAAATTGATTCCATATTTCGACTATTGTGAGTAGTGCTGCAATAAACAGAAGAGTGCAGGTATTGCTCTGATATATTGATTTTCTTTCTTTTAAATATATAGAAATGGTGCTGTTTATAATTGAAAAACTTATGATGAACTCATGCAAACTTTCCAAAAACAAGTTCCAAATCCTATAAACTCTGCCCACCCTTAGCTTTTGGCATGATGGCATATAACAGGTGTCCAATTAAACAAGTTGAAGGATTAAAAATAAATTGTAAATATTAATTCAGCTGAAGACCCACACACCATAGACCACTTTTCTTCACACTCCTAATCACCAATGTGGTTTACATATTTGGATAATTCTGACTAAAATCACATACAACCAATAAACAACAAAAAATACAGCTGTCAGATTAGAGCTGCTATAAATACAGAAGAGGATATTGATCCTTTCATTCCTAAGAGAGGAGGGGAGGGAAGCCCTAGAATGCCCTCTTCTGGCTGAGATTGTGGGTCTCTCTCTAGTGAGTGAATTTTCTGTTGGCTATGGCTCACATCTCATTTCTTTGCATGTCTTGTGATTTGTAAAATTATAACTGGGATATTGGGCGTGAAAGAACAGGGGAGGTGGAAGGGGAGCAAACACCCTTTACTTTCTTAACCAGCTAATGTGAAGTGCTTATTAATTTGATCCAATCAGGGGTTGAGCAGATTTGGGGAATGTTTGTGACTTTAATCGTCTAGCAGAGCCTTCGAATTCAAGTACCTAAAACCAAAGTACCTTTCCGTTTTAAAAATTGTGGTAAAATGCACCTAAGATAAAATTGACCATCTTAACCATTTTTGAGTATACAGTTCAGTGGTGTAAGGATGTTGACGTTGTTGGGCAACCAATCTCCAGAACTCTTCTCATGCTGTAAAACTGAAACTCTATCCCATTATAGAGGTAAATTAAACAAATTCCTATTTTTCCTTCCTTCCAGTCCCCAGCAGCCACCATTCTACTTTCTATATCTATGAATTTGACTACTCTGGGTACTTCATTCAAGAGGAAGCATATAATTTTGATCTTTTGGTGACTGGTTTATTTTCACTTAGCATAATGTCCTCAAGGTTCATCCATGCATCTGCAAGTGTTAGAATTTTCTTCCTTTTTAAGGCTGAATACATCCATTGTGTACATAGGCCACATTTTGTCTATCCATCCATCTGCCGATGGACACTTGCGCTGCTTCCACATTTTTGGTGTTATGAATAATACTGCTGTAAACATGGATGTGCAAGTACCTGTCACAGCCCTGCTTCCAATTATTTGACTATATATCCAAAAGTGGAATTACTAGAGCATATGTTAATTCTATCTTTCATTTTTTTTTCTTTTTTTTTTGAGACAGAGTCTCATTCTGTTGCCCGGGCTAGAGTGAGTGCTGTGGTGTCAGCCTAGCTCACAGCAACCTCAAACTCCTGGGCTCAAGCGATCCTCCTGCCTCAGCCTCCCGAATAGCTGGGACTACAGGCATGTGCCACCATGCCCGACTAATTTTTTCTATATATTTTTAGTTGTCCAATTAATTTCTTTCAAATTTTAGTAGAGATGGGGTCTCACTCTTGCTCAGGCTGCTTTTGAACTCCTGAGCTCAAATAAACAATCTGCTCGCCTCGGCCTCCCAGAGAGCTAGGATTACAGGTGTGAGCCACTGCGCCCGGCCCTCTATCTTTCATTTTTTGAAGAACTGCTGTACTGTTTTCCATAGTAGCTGCACTATTGCACATTCCCGTTCACAGTGCACAAGGGTTCCAGTTCATCCACATCCTTGCTGACGCTTATTTTCTAGTTTTTGTTTCAATCGTAGCCATCCTAATGAGTGTGAGGTGGCTCCCCTGCTTTTGAGCCTGGCATTCACCTTCTTGGGTAGTCAGACTGCTGATATCTTTGATCTTATCAGAAGTGAGGTTCAGCTAGACTCAATTTACCACAGGCTTCAAACACATTGAAGCTGAGTTCAGCCTCTCCCTCTAGTAGGGCACAGACCAAATACCACAAGAATGCTAGACCTTGAACTTGAAAGGCTTCACATTTGCTAGGCTTAGAATCTGCTAGACCTTGAAAATGCTAGACACGATGATGATAAGATCAGAATTCAGCAACATGGGCAGATGGCGATACAGGGAAACCACGGACTGTGCAAAGTAGGATGGTAGAACAACGAGTCTGCCAGACTGTCAGGTTGTGGGTGTGAGACCTTGAGACCAAGACTGCAAGCTCATAACACCAGAAATACTGATGTTTCCAGACTGCCAGAGGCCCCAGTGCAAGAATGCCAGATCTCTTTATGAGTTTCAGCCCACCTTTTACTTAGCAAAATTCCCAAGAGTATTACTGAGGTGACGGGATCTTTGCATTTGTGACTCCTCCGGATTAAAATCCAAAGTGCCATCCCACAGGGTTATCAAGTCTGGCTGCTGACTATTTGTTCAAGCAAAACTGAACCATTTCTGGCACAAGCCCTCTTCCACCTGCCCTGCCTCTAACCTCAGCAATCTAACTCAGGTATGAAAACATTCTCTGTCCGTTGCTCACCTAGGAGCTCATTCCTCTGAATTTTTTACTTCTAAATTTCTTTGTGTCTATATCTCTTTGATGGCTTGAAAGAAAAGCATAGAGGTTTTGTTTTTGTTTACTCAATGCTTTGTTGTTGATTGGCATTAAAATCTTACCTCTCCTTTTCTGTTTGTTCTTTATTTGGTCTTGATCATTTGAAAGTAACAGAAATTCTTTCAAATTAGCTTAGAAAAAAATAAGAATTTGTTATAAGACTACCCACCGAGGTATCCTAGGTTTTAAGGGCAATGGTAAGGGATGCCTCCTGGGGAACAAGATTCAGGAACGAAAAAGCCACCAGAAAGCAGGGAGAGGGCTCATCCTGATCTTTCTGGGATGTCTGATAGCTGTGCATTTTTGCTTAATTTTCCTTTTGTTCTCTCCCGTTTTTCTTTGCTTCTTTTTACACAAAGAAAAATAGCCTCCCTGCCATGGAACAATATCATTTCCCAGCTTTTGTCCCCACTCTAGACCAACATTTCAGTGTTCTATTTCAGATTCCTAGGAGGGAGAGTTTGCGTAGCACAACTTTGATCAGGGGTCCATCCCTAGCCCAGCCATTGCCAGAGAGTCAGGGACTTCACATATAAACGCAGCTATGGTGACTCACTCCTGTGCCTAGACAGCTCTTCTTGGGGGTGGAGTTGACGTGTGATATTCCAAAAGTGATTTAAAAACAGAGCCCTCTGGTCCACTTAGCTCCAACTTCACACCCACTAAAAAGGGCCTTAGTGTAAAGTATCATTTGGATGTCATTGTAGGCAATAACAGTATATGCCTATGAAGTGTCTGACATCAATTAGCATACATATTAAACGTCAATCTTATTCTCAAAAACTAATTTAGAGCTGGCCTACCATCTTCTTTTCAAAAACTAATTTGGAGGTATCTAACCAGCTGTCTCCTCCAATAGCAAATTAACAAAATGACTCACTTTATTGAATAATCAGAAAGCATTTCTCATTTATTGCCTAATGGTTAGATAATGAAATGCAAGTAGCGGTAGTCTCCTCCTGTGTGCACATGTTGAAGTTTATATTTTTCATTGATTTATTTTTAATTAAAAAATTGAAGCTCTATATTAAATTTTTATTATGGATATTTCATTAGGACCCCACGGGTAGAGAACAAAGTACACATGAATGGTGGGACGAATGGGGAGGGAGTGAGTGATGTTCCTTCAAACTCTCAATTTAAGTTTTAAGTTTGGGAGGTCCATTTAATAATTTACTAATAAAGACGTTTTCCTAGATGTGGCTTTCACTGTTAGCTAATTCAGTGGCACTATACGTAGGGATGAGATATGAGGCTCTGTCTTCTCAATGATAGCAACGTAAGTTACTCACCTGTTTATCTTCTCTCAAAACACTTGGACAACATTGAGTCTATGGAGGCAGTAACCAGCTTAGTGGTACCTTAATAAACTTCCATGTGAGGGGGAAGAGATTTATGTTTACTCATGTTAGCAGCAAGATAATGTGTCCATTCAGTCAGATCCTTCTGGGGCTGGGACATTTCCTCCCAGAATCTGGAATGTCTCATAAATTAATACAAGACCCTAAGTACTGAGGTCACTACAGAATTATTGGTAAAACATAGTGTTTGAATATAATGAAACACAGGCCACCTGCATATCCAGAAAGAGAGGCCCCCATAGTTCAGCAGTTACAAGCCCAGAATGCAATCTACTCGATGACAATTTTCAAGATGAAGAGTTGTAGAACTCAACGATGTACTAAACATATCAAAGATTCACATTTGATCTATAGTCCACCAAGGCCCTCTGATTACTCACTTATGTCAGCATGGCTCATGAATTATGTGTCTGTGTGTTCCTCATGAATATAAATCCCAGTCTCTCTGGTGTAGTTATATGTAGTTAGATCATTTGTGTGATGACATTTCCCATGAGCTGAGGGGAAAAGGGAGACACTTTATAGTGTTTAAAAAACATGAACAGTTTTCTGGCACCCAGAAAATTATCAAGGGCCCAGAAAAACACAACACGATTCCCAACTCCTGCTAAGCATACAATATGTCAACCTAAAGCCTAACAATAATTTTATTTCAGATCATATTTTCCTTCTCTGCTTCTCACCTTCTGCCTCATTTCTTGCTAAATTCAGGAAAAAAATGTAGTAGTGCTGATCAAGATGGTTTGCTGGCAGGCTTTATTTGGAGTGCCCTAGCATTCACGTAGATCATTTGGGCTTGGAATGAATTATTTAGTTTCTCTTTTCCAATTTGTTTTTTTTTTTTTAAATGAAACTAGTAAGGATCTATATCAGTAAGGGCTTGCCAAACAGAACCAATAGAAGGAGATGATAGATAGATAGATAGATATTGATTTATTTCAAGGAGTTCATTTGTATAATTATGGGAGCTGGTAGGTTGCAAATCTGAAGGGCAAGCCAGTGGACTGGAAACTTTAGGGCAAGAACTAGTGTCTTGAGTCTTATGTCTTGGCAGAATTTCTTTTTCTGCAGGGAAACCTCAGTTCTGCTCTAAAGATCTTTCAACTGATTAGATGTGGTCCACTCAGATTATCAAAATAATGTCTTTTATTTGAAGTCAACCGACTGGGAGATATTAACCACATCTACAAGTACTTTCATAGGAACATCGAGATCTGCATTTCTAGTTATAGCCTAGCCAAGTTGACCCACAAAACTAACCATTGCAAGATCTGTTGGTTATAAGTTGCAAGACAGCTAATGAAACTAACTTCCTAATAATGGCAAGGTAGATTGAAGGTTAGTAACATGCAGGCACTATTCTGATACTTTTTGTATGTCATCCTATCCCAAGGTCTCACAGCTAGTTATGGCAGAGGGTGGGATTTGAAAGCAACCAAGTCTGATGCCAGGGGTTGTACATTGAACTGTGCTATGCTACATGGATTCAAACTATTTCAAAAGAAAATTCATTGGATCACATACTTGGATTGTCAAAGGGAAGCTCTAGTTTTAGGCACAGTCAGAGCCATGACTTAAAGGATATGATTAGGACTTCATCTGTTTCTCTATTTGCTTTGTCCTCATTCTCAGAAAGATCATCTTTTAGTGGCAGCTCCAGGTTTATATTCTCTGAGCTCAGTAACTCCAGAGAACTTCCCTTTCTCAATAGTTCAAACAGAATTCCTTGGATTGACTCTGAGATGTTCATTTGGGTCATGCACTCATCCCTCCGCTAGTGGTGAAGGTTAAGAGAATGGAATGTGCCCGTGGATCAGGCGTGAGCCCCAGGTCTACCTCTGAGGGGAGCAGTGGTGCTCTGACCCTGCCTGAATCACTTAGGATGAATGTAGGAAAAGCTGGTTCCTCAAGGAAAATCGAGGTATCAACATCAGCAGAGAAAATAGATGCTAAACAGGCAAGCAAAACAAACGTCCTCTGTAATTTTTATCGCGACTGATTAAGAATGTTTTGCTTTTATAGGATAAACTTCAAATCTCTTACTAGGGCTCAAAAGATCCTTCTCAATTCTGTCTCCAGCCTTATTGCCCACTCTTCTTGTAGTTTGTTGCTGTCGACTCGACTTCCTCCCCGTCACACTGTGCTGTCTTGTGTCTCTGCTTTGCACGTGACATTTCCTGCTTTTTGCATTCCTGGCAGCAGAAACACACCATCCTCTTTTTGCAGACACTGGCTTGCACTTCATCACTTTTGCATGCATTCTCTGACTTGTGCCTTTATTAATTCATTCGTGAATATTCCATAGGCTGTGGGAAATGTTAAGGACATGGTTGGAAATCAGGTAGACGTGGCCCGTTTCCTCACGAAGCTCATCTTCTTTCACGACATTTGATCAGGAGCCTATGAAGGCTAGGATCTGTGTCTGATTCATCCTGTGTCTCTAGAACATTCAATGTAGTTTCAAAGAAGAGGTAAGAGCATACGAGGTCCCGAGTCAGGCCAGGATTCCAGTCCAGTTTTGCTGTGAGAACTTGGATGGGTTGCTGAACCTTTCTGCACTTCAGTGTCTTCCTCTCTAAAAGGAATTTCAATAAGACAATGTATATAAAGTGAGCATCGCTGCCTCTCTCATAAGCACTCAATAAAACAGTAGAGTGCTATTATTCTAATAAATGCTTGATATATGCTGGGATGAATACCTGATTAAAGCAACCATGTAATTAGGATGATGCTCCTTTTCTTGAGGTGGGAAGGCACGGCTTCCATACCATTGTCTTCTTTCAAAAGTGAAAGCTCTCAAATTTTTTTTTTTTTTTTGAGACAGAATCTTGCTCTCTTGCCCGGGCTAGAGTGCAGTGGCGTCAGCCTAGCTCACTGCAACCTCAAACTCCTGGGCTCAAGCGATCCTCCTGCCTCAGCCTCCCAAGTAGCTGGGACTACAGGCATGTGCCACGATGCCCGGCTAATTTTTTCTATATATTTTTAGCTGTCCAGATCATTTTTTTCTATTTTTAGTAGAGATGGGGGTCTCGCTCTTGCTCAGGCTGGTCTCGAACTCCTGACCTTGAGCGATCCTCCTGCCTTGGCCTCCCAGAGTGCTAGGATTACAGACGTGAGCCACTGCGACTGGCCCAAAAGCCCCGAATTTTAACACAAAGATTTGTTAAAAGCTTGAAAAGTTATAATAACACTTTAATATAAAGACATTAACTCTTAGCCTCATAAAACAACTTCTTTACAGGAAGATGATTGCAGCTTAGGTGAGTTTGGTGGGAAACCTCACTGTACCTCAGAACTGAGATTCTTTCCTTGGAATAAGTTTTTCTTCATTAATGAAGTCAGGATTCTTGACTCCTTTTGAGAGTGGGTAGCACAGCTTTATATTTTCTCCCTCGAGTAATGTGATGATTAATGGAATGTATAACTGCCTTCTTGTATTATCAACCTATTTACCCAAGGACTCAGTGCAATTCTTTTAATATTATTTCTCACTAAGTGATGCATGCCACCCAACATCTGGGGACTTGGCTTCAAATCCGAGCTGAAGTTTCAAATAAAAGTGGATTTAATTGTTTCTGTTTAGCCCATAGCAGCAAATTCATCATAGGGCTGACACCGTCTCTGAGGGAGATTTGGAATGGTGAGGGCTGAGAGACTTTCATTTAAGGCCAGAGGAGTAGTTTGTGAACTGAGTTGAGGAAAGTTAAAAAGAGAAAGTTGCAAGTGTCTAAGACAACCAATGCAGAGATAGACATCACAGTTGTTTCTCATAGCTAAAAAAGTGAAACCATCTAATTTTCCATCAACAGGGGAACAGGTAAGTAAACTGCAGTGTATTTATGCAATGGATTATGCTTCAGCACATCTACACGAGCTGCACGTTTATAACAAGAATGAATCACAACAACATAATGTTGGGAGAAAAAATAAGCTTACCATTTATCTACATTTTTAAAGAACATTGAAAGGGAATGTACATTTTTACAGCTTTTGAGAATATATTGCAAAACTGTGTATCAGATAATTTTTCAAGTGTCAAACGAAGGGTATAATTTTTACTTTTGTTTGCAAATTCATACAATGCTACTATAGCAATTCGATTTTTGTTTTATACCAAAGTCCTCTGTTATGCAGCAATTCCTTTATGAGTCCGGAAGTAGTTTGATATGCAAGCCTCCTGATTTAGTTATTTTAAATCATCCATGATGTCATCAATTATTTTGATATTGCATCTTCTTCTCTGGTACAAATCATGCCTCATACTGTTCAATTAACTCAAATTTAGATCGTAGGCATAGGAGATAGAAATTACTCAACGACTTGATGCTTGTTTGGATTTGAGTCATGCTCATATTTTAAAAGTAATAATTACAGATTGTGATTCAATGGATATTTCCATAGGCTATCAAATATTAGTAAGAGAGGCAAGAAAATGAAATGTGTAGTAATAAGAATGAGTTCATCACCAACTATTGAAAACTATTTTCAATGGCTTTTATTTTTTTCTTTAAATAGCAGATGGCCTAATTCCCTCCACCAGCTGCTGGCAAAAGACATATATTTAAATGATAAGGAACAGAAAATTAAGTTCACCCTTGTAACATAACAAGAAGGTCTTAGCAGTGCTTGTATTTCTTTTTACTAAATTATCAGATGAAAGAAAATAAAACGTAATCAACAAGACCTACATTTGGTAAATTATAAAAATGAAAGAAAAGAGGAAAGGATAAAAGGCAAAAAATAAAAAAGGAGTGAGGAGAGAGGGAGAGAAGAAAGAAAGAAAAAATGGAAGGGAGTATAAATAGTAACTCACTTTCTAAGAAACATATTTTAAATTGATCTCATGTACACCTGCTTCCTGTCTCCAAGCAGCCAAATGCTGTTAAGAGATGTCCTATGTTATGAGGGTGTGACTTCAGATCAAGATTTTCTCAAATAAGTTAATTAAATTTAAAAGAAATGCCACTCCCCTTTTGACATATTACAGGCATCAATGATATTGAAAGGAGGAATGAACCTGACCTTCATCAGCTTCCTGTTTTGTGTCAGGCGCTGTATTCACTATTTTGTTTAGTTCTTACAACAGCCCCATGAACTGGATGTTTATCTCCATTTTCACCACATGGAAGATCAATTCAGGGTGAGAAAGTATTTCATTGAAATTCAAGTGAAACTTGAAAACAGTGTTCAGACCAAGTTCCTGCTGACTTCAAATCTCCTGCCTTCTCTGCTCTCCTAGGAGGGTCTCCTGGCATGTGCCAAGGGAGCTTCCCCAAGGAAGGTGAGCAGGTGTCTGTGGATGGGGCATGCCTGGAGAGTGTGCAGCGAAGGTCAGTAGCAGCAGATGAACTCAGGGCACTAGCCAAGGTCAGATCACGTAAACCCTGTGGGCAATGGAAGGACTTCATTCCACTCTGAGTAAGACAGAAAGCCATTGAAAGAGTTTCAGCAGAGAAGAGATAGGATCTGTCTTAGGTTTTAAATACCTGCTGTTCAGAGAATGGGTTTTAGAAGTTTAAGAATAGAAACAGGAGGACTATTTAGAAATTTGTTACATTAATCCAGGATCCGTGATGGTATCTTAGACTAAGACAATAGTAGTAGAAATGAAAGCTGTGGATAGGTTCCGAATATGTCTTAGAAAAATCTAGTTTTAATTTTTTAAAACCCCACTATATAAATTAAAATATAATGTTGTAGTTATAGATAGGAAAAAGTAAAATATAAGACAATAATAGCATAAAGAATGAAGGTAGCAAATGAAATTATACTACTGTAAGTTTCTTACATTTTGCATGAAATGACACATTGTTAATTGCAAGTAGATTATGGTAAGTTAAGAATACACATTGTTATATTTAGAAAAACCACTAAAAACATATCAATGAAGTAAAGCTCAAAAGAAAATAGAGAAAATAAAATGGAATATTAAAATGAATGGGTAAAAAATACTCAACCCAAAAGAAGACAGGGAAGAAGAAAAGTATAGATGAAACAAGCAGAAAACAAATAGCAAAATTGCAGACTTATCACAACCGTATCAGTAATTACATTAAACGTAAATGCTAAACAGTCTAATTAAAAGGCATTGTCCAACTGGATTAAAAATAACTAAAAGGGAAAACCCAGCTATTTGATTTCTATAAAAATTCACTTTATATAGATGTTAGAAGACAGAAAATATTTAATAAAAGTAACCTTCAAATGATCTAGGATAGGTATTAAAAGCTTTTAATACTCAGGGTTCTTGGTAGCAAGCAACAGAAGTCATCACTGATTTGTTTAAACAGAAAGGAACTTACAAAAAGATACTGGGTAGCTCTCAGATACCCTAGGAGGGCCAAAGAAATAGGTTTGGAGATTATTCAGCCAAAGATAATGCCCCAAAGTAGTCCTTTGGTCATATAAGTGTCATGACTGCTCAGGCAGCACAGGTTGTACTACCAATGCCACAAACTATGGCCCTGGGATGCTGCTGCTAAAATCGTTATCTGCTGCCCCTGGGAGAATGGATGTAGCTACTGCTCTTTGGCACCACTTGCCTGCCTTCTGTTACTAACACCTTCCTTGTACTACTATTTTGATTCAAAGTCTGGAGTGTGTGTGTGTCTGAATGACAGAGCTTAGAATATATATCTTAGTATGTCTTAGCTGCAACAGACTCCAGGGACGTATTTGACATTTTCAGTATTCATAATGAGAAGAAAGCTCTGACTCATAAGATAGGGAATATTCCTCCAACAGAGAAATGGAAGCTAAAAATATGTGACAAATTCCACTAGAGATTGAAGCTTTGAGTCAGATGCTCTACTATCATACTTACAATGTGTGTGGTCTTGGTAGGACGAGTTAGTTTTTTATGGTTTTACAAGCATCCGTTTTCTATAAAATGGTAAATTTCACATTGAGTCCGTTATGATTAAACGAGATGACAATTGTCAAGCAATTATTATAGAATCTTGCACAGAATAGGTAATTACGTGTTACTGTTATCATAATTGTTGTTATCGAAGAGGAAGTGATATCAGCAGGAAAGGAAGGGCTGGTTTGTGAAGATAATTATTAATTTAGTTTTGAAATCATCGAGTGTGAGTACTCGGAAAATATAAAGGTCAAAATATCCCACAAGAAGATGGTGGCTATGCTTGCCAGGATCTCCAGAAGTTCAGGACTAGAGATATTAAGTAAATTCCCTACTTTGTAGTGATAGATAAATAAATGGCAGAAGCTTCTGTGGAATTAAACCATTCATAGTTTCCTTTTGTGTAACAGGACCACCACAACAACTAAAGAGGTCCTTTACTTCCTGAGTAAGATTTAAATCAAATCCTAAAAAGGGAATGAAGATGTTACACAGTTTAAGTCCTGGCCTCTCTAGTAATGATTAATATTTTTTCATGCCTTGGAGACAAACTGGAGACCATTGTTTTACAGGCATGTTTAGAGATGGAATAAAGCACCTAGAGCTATAATAGGTCTGCTATGTAGGTCTATGGTCAAGCTCTACTAAGTTTTCCTAGACATTGGCTACTTGGTTATACTTTATATTTATTTAGGATTATTTACTCAGGTATTTTGTGGTTATTTTGCTCATAGGCATAATCCTATATTGAATGGTAATTGAGTTTTTATATAAATAAGTCGCCTTAACATAACACTTCTTCATGTGTGATATTGTACTTTTGGAAATAGTCTGCATTTAGAAAGTATTTTTAAGGTAGGTGGTTATTTCTAAAATACTTCCTAAGCTAAACTCTCTACAAGATTGTAACTATAAGTTGCTTCATAGAAATTTATTTCATGCCAAAAATTCTGCTGATGGTGTTGATTTCAAACCCAGAAGACAGAATAATGAACTTGGGGATGGATAGAGGCTGTCTCCTCCAATTTGAGCTACTGGAAGCCACTAGCGTCATGATCTTTTTTTTAAAGAATGGCTTCAGAAATTATTACAGAAAGCCTTTTGCAAGACCATGTTGGCTTCCAGCCTCAGTTACACTATTCCTCCCAGGACAACCTCAACAAAGTCTAATGGGTCTCTTTCCAGTCTATATTCTCCCCACTGCAGCTGATCCTCTCCCCTGCAGCCGGGGGAAACCTAAGACCTAAATCCAACCATGTCACTCACTGTTTACACCCAGTCAGTAACCACATTCTACGTGGTGGTGTCTCTCGAAGTATGGGAGATACACTAGATTTCTTTAGGTGAACACAGCCTTAATCATTATCAGATCACATGGCGAGAAAATTATTCCCTTTGTAGCGTTCTTGTGATGTCATCAGATGGATTGACAATCTTAGTTTGGTGCTAATACAGTGTTAAACCTTCCGATGCCTTACTTTTCTCCCTTTTTGACTAAGTGGGAGTAGTACTCATGTTCAGTGTCACTATCAAACAATAGTTTTTAGCCAGAATTTAAATGCATTATTTTTGTTTTATATATATGTGTATATTTACTTTGATTTATAGTGGATTATCTCAGTTTTCCATTTGGAGAATGATGTAAAGTTTTCTTTTCAAACCTATGTATGTATAATACGTGATAATTTACAAAGATAGCAAATAAGTAATATTACAGAGACTTTAGAGATACAGCAAAAGTTATAAAGGATATAAACTGTGGAATGTAATAATGCATGAACACAGCAAGAAGTTGCAAAGATAGGCTTCATGTGACTGACATTTAGGAAAAGCTGAGCTATATATGGTAATGTCCAGGCACTACTTTACATTCAGTCCTTGGCTGTATCCCTGATGTCATTGTGGCAGAACTACTCACTGCCTTGTGCCTGGGTAACGTAACCCCATTATTTCCCCTCTACCAACTAGACATTCTGTTTAGAAGAAACTGAGTGAATCTTGGTTGGTTCAAATCAATTGTATGGTCTCACCACTTCTCTTTGAAGATGACTGGTTTAGGCAGTAGCTTGTGACCCAGTTCTGTACAAAGGAACACAAGTGTTCGTCCATTCGGGTGCTTTTTTGTCAGTTTAGGGAGGTCCCTGTATTTCCCCCAGATAGAGCTGTGAAAGGAAGAAGTGCCTGCAACTGCAGCAGCCACACTGAGACCTGGATGGCAACGCGGAGAGATGGTAAGAAACAGAGTCAGTTTTGGAACTGTAGATCCAAACTGGTTAGTCTCGCAACTGCCCTGCCTCCAGACTTCTTGTTCTATGAAGTAACAGGTTCCTTACTGTGTAATCTTCTTATTTAGTTAGATTTTCTCTTACTTGCAGCTGAATGCATTTCACACCCTTCATTAATCTGCTTCATTTGTCTCGTGGCTTCTGCTCATCTGCCTTTCATTCCTCCAGCTCTTTGGGATACTTTTGGTTTCTGAGCATTTTCTCATGTGGCTGGGAAGGTGTCTTCCTTCCTCTCATTGCACATGCTTGATCTTTAAAAATGTGACTCGGAAGTCACTTCGAAAGCCTTTCACGATACGGGTTCGGGTACCCTCACTCGGAGCTCTTGGTTCTCACTCTTGCCTTGCATACGGCCGTGGCTTTCTGATGCTGTGTCTCTTTTTCTCATTATACGTTCTTCTTGAGGACAGGAAAGATGGGCTATTTAACTCGGTATACCAAGATTCTCATTACGTTCTTGGGCAGTGCAGATTCTTTGAAATATTTATCCAAACTGTTTCTCCCATGGAGCAGTAGTGTGTAGTCGTTAAGAGTGAGACACTTGGAACCTGCATTCCAAATCTGATTCTATTGAGCAAAGTAACACAGGGAGCGGTTTTCTCAGCTGGAAAACTGACACAGCGATAGTATTTACCTCCTATGTATTTAAACGATTTAAGCAGTGCATATAAATTGGCTGGCTCATAATAAATTTTGTCACCATTCATAATTTGGTAACTTTCCCCATATGTTTAGGTATGTGCCAAGAAACGTGATAAACAATTCTATACTTTAAAAAAAAATCTTCTGTTGATCTCTGTATCTAGCTCTCGGTGCAAGAGTGAGAATTCCACAGCCTGCTGCTATTGTATTTTAGAACTTCAAGCTCAGCTCAGTACACGCCTATTACATTTGAGAAACATGCCTCAGCTGGTACTTAGGCCACAAATGCACATTTGTACTTAAAATAATGAACAAACATTCATGATGGTGGATGCATAACTTAACCTTTTCATCATTTGACATGAAGTCTAAATTAAGAGGACAATGTCAACATGAAGAAAAAGCTTTGACCTTTTATGATCCTTTGATATTTTGACATTCTTTATTCCTCCTGGAACCTTTTGCTAATTTTAAGTGACTCCCTTTAGTATATGTTCAAGTGTGTTTGTGAAGCATAGTTTGAAGAAGCAAAAAAGAAGAAAGAAAGGAATGGAGAGGGAGGGTGGAGAGGAGAAAGAAGGAAGGAAGAAAGAAAGGGAGGAAAGAGAAAATCTAAATCTTCATCAGTAAGTGAAAGGATGTTTGAATGAGTTGTAAGATGTCCTTATATGGAAAATTATGCAAATAATTAAAAGAATGATCTAGATCTCTATAGATTCACCTGAATGTACATTCTTGACATAGTAAATAAGAAATGCAAGTTACAGAGTAGTGTGTACAGGATGTGCACACGTACTATATTTGTTCTTGTTTGTATGACTAAAAACAAGTGTGTGGAAAGAGAGAAATCAAACTGTGGTAATATTGGCTACTTTAAGGGGGAAGGAGACAGAAATGTTTAATGTTTTTCCCTGTATCTATACTATTTGACTTTTTGCAATAAACATGTATTTAAATCTTTTTTAAGAGAGAAGGTCTTGCTCTGTTGCTCAGGCTGGAGTGCAGTGGCACGATAATAGCTCTCTGCAGCCTTGAACTCTTGGGCTCAAGCGATCCACCTACCTCAGCCTCCTGAGTAGCTAGGACTACAGGCATGAATTGCTGTGCCAGGCTAATTTTTTATTTTTTGTTAGAGATGAGGTCTTTCTGTGTTTCCCAGGCTGGTCTTGAACTCCTGGGCTCAAGCAGTCCTCTCGCCTTGGTCTCCCAATGTGCTAGGATTACAGGTGTGACTCACTGTGCCTGGCCAAAAACATTTTTATTCAGGCATGATTTGCCATAAAATATAGCCACTGAAGTGTATAATTCAATAATTTTTAGCAAATTTACCAAGTTTTGTAGCCATCACCACAATCTAGTTCTATGACATTTTATCATCTCAATAAAAAAGCCCCATGCCTCATTACAATTAATGCCAAGCCTAAGCAATAACTAATCTATTTTCTGCCTCTACAGATTTGCCTTTTCTGGACATTTCATATAAATGAAATTACACAATATGTGATCTTTTGTGTCTGGCTCCCATCACTTAGCTTAATGTTTTTCGGGTTCATCCATGTCGTAACTTGCATCCGTATTACATTATCTTTTAGGAAGAATATTCCATTGTATGGATATAGCACATTTTTATTATCTGTTCACCAGGTAATGGAAATTTGGGTATGTTGCTAGATTAAATACAGAATGTCCAATTTTAATTTGTTTAACTAGACCCAAATAAATTTGGGACATATATTAGATATGATTCCTTGTTATCTAAAATGTAAGTGTGAACAAGTATCTTGTGTTTTTATTTACTAAATTTGGCAAATTTACATTTGGAGTTTCCACTTTTTGACTATTATGAATAATGCTACTGTGAACATTTGTGTGCAAGTATCTATACAGATGAACATGCATTTTTGTAAATTGAAAAAAAACTTTAAAAATTAAATAAAGTATTCTTTTTTTGAGTGGATGCCAATAGGATTCAGAAGTTTAAAAGTTGGTAAAATAAGAGATTTTCTTCTAAAATTCTTATGGTTTCATGCCTTAGGTTTAAGTCTGTTATCCACCACAAGATGATTTTTGTGAGAGGTGAGAGGTGTGGATCTTGTTTAAGTCTTCTACATGTGGCTATCTAGTTTTCCCAGGACCATTTATTGAATAAGGATTCTTTTCCCCAGTGTATGTTTCTGTCTGCTTTGTCAAAGATTAGATGGCTATATGAGGATGGTTTTATATCTGGGTTCTCAGTTCTGTTCCATTGGTCTATGTCTCTGTTCTCGTGCCAGTACCATGATGTTTTGTTTACTGTAGCCTCATAGTATAGCTTGAAGTCTGGTAAATTGATATCTTCCAATTTAATCTTTTTGCTTAAGGTTGCTTTAGCTATATGGGGTCTTCTTTGGTTTCATATAAAGTGTAGAATTATTTTTTCTAGATCTGCAAAAAATGATGTTGGTATTTTAATAGGGATTGCATTGAATCTGTAGATCACTTTGCATAGTATAGACATTTTAACAATGTTGATTCTGCCGACCCTTGAGCATGGTATGGTTTTTCACCTGTTTACATCTTTGCTATTTCCTTCCTTAGTGTTTCATAGTTCTCCCTGTAGATGTCTTTCACCTCCTTAGTTAGATATTTTCCTAGGTATAATATTTTATTTTCTTTGTTGCTATTGTGAAAGGTATTGAGTCTTTGATTTGGTTCTCAGCTTGACTGTTGTTGGAGTATAGGAATGCTACTGATTAGTGTACATTTATTTTATAACCTGAGACTTTGCTTAACTTATTTATCAGTTCCAGTAGTCTCTTGGAAGAATCTCTAGGGTTTTCTAGATATAAGATTGTATCATCAGAAAAGGGTGATAGTTTGAATTCTTCTGCCCCATTTGGATGCCCTTGATTTCCTTCTCTTGTCTGATTGCTCTGGCTAGGACTTCCAGCACTATGTTGAATAGAAGTGGTGATAGAGGATAACCTTTTATAGTTCCAATTCTAAGCAGGAATGCTTTCAATTTTTCCCTGTACAGAATGGGAGAAAATAGTTGCATGCTGTACATCCAATAAAGGGCTGATAACCAGAATCTATATAGAAGTCAGGAAAATCATCAAGCAAAAAATTGACAAACCCATTAAAAAGTGGACAAAGGACATGAACAGAAACTTTTCAAAAGATAGACTATGGCCAAAAATGTGAAAAAATACTCAACATCTCTAATTATCAAGGAAATGGAAACCAAAAGCACAATGAGATATCACGTAACTCCAGTGAGAATGGCTTTTATGAAAAAGTCCCAAAACAACAAATGTTGATGTGGATGCAGAGAGATAGGACCACTCATAAGCTGCTGGTGGGACTGCAAACTAGTACAACCTCTATGGAAAGTAGTATGGAGATACCAAAAAGAAATAAAAGTAGAACTACCACTTGATCTAGCAGTCCCACCACTGGCTATCTACTCAAAAGAAAGAAAGACGTTCTACAAAAAAGACATCTGCACTCGAATGTTTATAGCAGCACAGTTCACAATTGCAAAGATGTGAAAACAACCCAAGTGCCCATCAATACATGAGTGGACTAACAAAACATGGTGTATGTATATCATGGAGTACTATTCAGCCATAAAAAAATGATGAACTACCTATTGTATTATCTTAGATGGAGCTGGAGCCCATTCTTCTAAGTGAAGTATCACAAGAATGGAAAAACAAACATCATGTGTACTCACCATTAAATTGGTACTAATTGATCAACAGTAATATGCACATATGGGCAGTAACATTCACAGGGTGTTGGACAGGCAGAATGGGGAGGAGAGGAAAATCCATACCTAACGGATGCGGTGCACGCTGTCTGGGGGAGGGGCATGCTTGTTGGGCAGTGCAAAGGCAATTTATGTAACCAAGGCGTTTGTACCCCATAATACTCTGAAATAAAAAAAAAATTAAAAAATGAAAGACATTTAAAAAAGTCAGTAAAATAGCTTTAGATATTTTTAATGAATTTGTTACGGAGAAAATCACATAAATATTGGTCTCTGCTTTAATTATATGCCAACATTTCCTACCACGGCAACTATATGCTGGCATGCGCTGTTTTATTACTGCTGGATCGCCTATGGTTATTTAAGAGGATTGTAAAACTTGGACAGCAGACATGCTCGACATCTAAATAATCTAAATACAGCTCATTAAAAGCTGAGATCAATAGCTTGGTGAACACGTTAACACAGATTTCTTGCCATTGAGTTCAGGAATGTTTTAGATTTTAGGAGAGGATGTGGTTTCCTCTCTTGCTGTTCGTATTATTGAATAAAGCTAAGCAGAGCCAGCACGTCCTGACCTCGCGTTTTTGCCTTTGGTCTTTCCTGGGACTGGAACGCTATTGCCGTGACAGTTGCATGGCTTAACTTTAATTTCATTCAGGTCTCATCAGAAAGGCCTCCTATAACTACCCTGAAACAAAGAGCTTCCCCCACGCAGCCTACGCAGAGCCTGACTCCTGCCCTGTCTTTCTTCTTTCTTCATAGGCAGGACTGACAGATTTAGCAAATAAAATATAAGACGCCCAGTTAACTTTGAATTTCAAGTAAAGAACAATTTTTTTTTAAGTAAAACCATGTCCTGTGTAATGTGTGGAACATACTTATACTAAAAAATTATTCGTTTATTTGACGTTCAGATTTAATTGGGTGCCCTTAGTTTTATCTGGCATCCCTAGTTATAACACTTAGAGTAACCAGACATTATATTATATAACTATCTGCACATTTATTGATGGTCTCATCCTAAGAGAGCATGGCTGTATTGATTTTGTAGGGCTACTGTAACCAATTACTAAAAACATAATGGTTTAAGAAAACAGAAATGTATTGTCTCACAGCCTGGAGGTCAGAAATCTGAGATCAAGGTGTCTGTAGAGCTGTGTTCTGTCCAAACGCCGGAGGAGATTCCTCCTTGTCTCTCTCAGCTCCTGGTGGCTGCTGGCATTCTTGGCTTCTGGCCACACAACTCCAGGCCCTGCCTTTTGTGTTCACATGGCCTTCTTCCCCATGTCTCTGTGTGTCTTTTACTTCTCTGTCTCTATTTATAAAGATAACCTATCCCTGTATTTAGGGTCCACTCTAGCCCAGGAAGATCTCATCTTGAGACCTTTAACCAAATTATATCTGCAAAGATCCTTTCTCCAAATAAAGTCCCATTTACAGGGGTTGGGTGTATTGCTGCAGGGATGAGGGCTCTGTTCAGCCCACTACAGTGGCTCGTAGGAGTTTGACAAATAAATATTGTATGAATGAGTGGGAAAGTCAGTGGGGGTAGGCATTTGAAGGTTCACTTACATTCCACAAACATCCACTGAGAACCTATTATATATTGAGCTTGGGGGGCTGGGGTACATTTCTCTTTGGGGGTTCCCGAGGGACACCCAGGTGCAAATGTCCAAAAGAGAATGAGTTTAAAGCTATATTGTGGGCACCTACAACATGTGGGTGACACTCAAGGCATTGGAACCTCTACACGGGGAGACTGCAGAAAGTTCTAGAAATAGGGCTGAGGATGGCATTCTAGCAAGCAGTAACCACACAGGGGCACACAGAGGAAGAGAGACAAGGAACACACACATTCCTGATTTCAACACTAGAAGCCCATGGCCTTGTTAGCTACAGGCAAGAACATCTAGGCAGCTGGGAGTTTGACCACAGGAGCCAGGAGAGTGGCTTGTCAAGAAGTTTTATCTCCCGGTTTGGAAACATTATTTTGACATCTGTTCAGGGCTGAGGAGCCTATAATCAAATTGTCCTGTTTCCTCTCACAAACTGGAAACCAAATGGAATTTTCAGGAGCCCAATTACCACAAGAAGGCTGGGGCTGGTATCACTGCCAAGTTTTACCAACATGGCCATAGCACAAGGGAGAAACATGGCATGAAATGTTATTAGGACGACATTTCCTTTATTCTTGACAAATATTCCCAAACTGATAGGAACGTCATCCTTTCCATATGAATACCACGAAAGGATATGCTCGCGTTTCCAGGGCCATCCTCAGGGGTGTGTGGTCTGGGCGGTGGTACGAGACTCTGCTCTCTCAGAGGGGCCTCACGCTTGGTTTAATGATCTATTGTCACTGTTTTCAAATTCTTGATAAATTTTTAACAAAGGGCTCCACATTTTATTTTGTATTGGGCCCCATGAATTCTGTAGACAGTCCTGCTTATTTCAACAATGTTGAGTTTGATCAAAATTATTTTGGTACTGTGCTTAGAGAATTTACTTTGGGTAATGGGATGCGCTTCATCAAATTATTAGTATCAAAACTACAGATGTTGGAGTTTGTGGGATTTGACTTTAAACCCCAGCAGTGCTGCTTACTGGCTCCTCTCTTCTTTCATCCTAAGTTTCCTCATCTGTGAAATGTGACTGATAATATCTATCTTGTGGGGTTGTTGTAAAGATTCAAAGTAAGCAGGTAAACATGCAAAGGCCTGGCTCTGTGCCTGACATCATAGGGATTTGTACATGGGTCTCGCCGTCAGATTCACAACCTGTTAGGCCAGGCCAGCCAGAGAAAACCTTCAGGGACGTGAACATCCAGGCAGCAGGTATTCATTGTGTGCTTGCTGTGCCCCAGTTGAATAAGCAGACAAGTCTCTGACCTTATAGACCTTTCCTTCTAGTAGGAGGGGAAAGACAATAAAGCAAGTACGCAAATATGTAAACAACAAACAGAATTTCAGGCAATAATAAAAGATACGGAGGAAAACAAAATGGCTTAAAGGGACAGAGTAGGCCTGAGGCAGGGCTTGGGGGAGCTCCTTTGGATACGGGGTGAAGGAAGACCTCTTTAAGGAGATGACTTTGAAGCAGAGACCTCACAGTGTGATGGAAAGAGCCAGTGGATAATATGGAGGGAAGTTTCTTCCAGGCTTAGGGAACTGGAGTAAGGGTGTTGACGTGGAAGTGAGTTTGGAAAATTTGAGCATCTCTTATTCATAATCTTAGCCAGAATAACTGCAGCAAATCGTGGGTGTAATGGGTTGATTTAATAAATGTCGTCTTTGGTCCCTTACAACACACCAAGAGCTGTGCTGAGTAGGAGATACACAAAGGAGCCCATGACGGTCACATTCCGAGGAGCTGGCAACATAATGCAGGAGAGAAATGTACATAAATAATTTCAGGGAACAATGCAGGAGTGATCTGGGAAGTGTGAAATTAAGTATTAATGCCAAGCTTTCGAATATTAATGTTGTTTTTATGGGGTGACAAGGTCACTTTTCAATCTTTTCCTAGGTGAGATTGATAACTTTTTCAAGAGTTTGGGGTAAACAAACTGGATGGAGAAAAACCCTTTGAAAATCCTGTCCTCTCAGCAACTTTATGCATAATTTAGGAGTGGGTGGAAGGAGACAAAGATTAATGTATTCCAAAAATGTAAATGCAAATTTGTATAACTTAGAAATTGGTGGAAGTCGCTCTGTTTCGTAAGATAAAGATAAAATTGGCTCCAACTCGCCACATGTCCATTCCGTGTTCTGGGGGAAGTTCCTATGCTTTCTGCAATAATTCTGTAAAAGAGTTCTCTTATGTTCCACATTCGCATTTATACTTAACTCCTTTCCACTAACGCCACCAGCAGGACCCGGGTTTTTCTCAGTACCTACGTCAGTCAGAGTCCTTCAAAGAAATAGAACCAATGGGATATATTTCTACCCCAACCAGTTTTTAGAAAGATGCATTTCAGATCCTGGTGTTAGTTTTTTAAGTATGTATTTATCCCAGCTATCTATCTATTTATCTGTCTAACATCTACCTCTATATCTGTGCATTTATGCATCTATCCATCTATAATTTGTCACTCATCATTCATAATAAAATAACTAGCATTGTTTTTGTGAAATTCAGAAAAACATAAAGTTAGTTTTAAAACCATGGTATTTGAGTTACTAATTTATATAATGTTACATAATAAATTAAAAAATACGAATATATGAATATATCTGTACATTTATTCATGCGATGATTTATCTTGTTTTTATGTTTGGTGATCTTTTTTTTTTTTTTTTTTTTTTATACAGAGTCTCACTATATTGCCTGGGGCGAGTGCCGTGGCGTCAGCCTAGCTCACAGCAACCTCAAACTCCTGGTCTCAAGCAATCCTACTGCCTCAGCCTCCCGAGTAGCTGGGACTACAGGCATGTGCCACCATGCCCGGCTAATTTCTTCTATATATAT